>OY735207.1:15157879-15340379 GCA_963457665.1 Thysanoteuthis rhombus | reverse complement strand
ATAGTTCAGCACAATCGAGGTCGTCATGGATGGGATGGGAAAGGCCTTTGTTCAACAGTGGACTTGAATGGCTGATGATGATTGGTCCCTAATTAGTATCGAACTCACAACACTAATTATGGTTTGCAAAACTGGCTTGCTTAGCCTCATAACATAGCAGGCGCCCACCTGATAGATAGATAGATAGATAGATAGATAGATAGATAGACAGACAGACAGACAGATAGATAGATAGACAGAAAGACAGATAGATAGATAGATAGATAGACAGAAAGACAGATAGATAGATAGATAGATAGACATACTGACAGATAGATAGATAGATAGATAGATAGACAGACAGACAGATAGATAGATAGAGAGATAGATAGATCACAGAACTGGGCAAAGTCAATCTATTAAGAAAACGTATGTCCGTACCTATATAAATATGTTTCTGAAAATATTCAATCAAGATCGTGTGAACGTGTTTTCCAAAATTATCCTCTCCTCATATGTTTTTGTTTTTGTTTTTTTTTCAGTTTTTTTTGTTGGTTTTTTTTCACGCCCAATACTCAGACCGGCCCATATAGTGTCATATCGTATGTTTTGAAATGGAGATGCAGAAGTAATCACACGCTTATGTACCTGTTGATTTGTACATACCAAAAGTTAACTGGAGTATATGCACAAAAAAAAAGTTGATAATTTTTTTTTTTTTTTTAAATCTTCTCACAATCAGTTAAAATTTCCGTCAGACAAATTCAAGAAAATTAAACGGAAACAATATCATACACATCTATAGATATATATAGAGAGAGAGAGACGGACAGACAGACAGAGAGTGTGTGTGTGTGTTCTGTATGTTCATGTACGTATTTACGTACACACACACACGTTGTTTTGTCATACTTACCCACTGTTTTCTTCAGTTCAGCACATTCTAAAGATATTTCAGTAGGTAGTAATTCGGTCTACGACTTCTCATTTAAATCCAGGTGTTTTCACAACTAAATATATCCAAGATTCGTGAAGTATTATCTTCCATGCGATTACACACGCTTTGATTTGTTCCTGCAGGAAAGGTGCCGTGGTTAAAGCAACGGAATTTATCTGTATGGTTCGATATCTGACGATAATCACTCCGTCGAAGAATATGCATTCACCACTTGAGATCGAAGTGTGGTTTGATAGTTCAGTGGTCTGCGCACCTGGATTACAGAGGCGGGGTCATGTAAGTAAGAATTCGTTACTGGTTAGGTGAGGTTCCTTAACAGGGACATAAGTGAGTGAATTTTCAGAACATCGCAATTACAACTTTTGCCCACTCTTTCTGAAGTTGAGTACAGAGTGTAGAAATCAACCGATTCGTCGGAACGTAAAAATCACTTATCCGAGAGGACACATGTCAGAGGGGTTTGTGTGTTTGTTTCAATGGGTACGTATGCGTGTGTGAGCGCATGTGTATATGCGCAGATGTGTGTGTGCGTAAGTGTGTTTATGTGTGTGTTTATTTGTTTTTGTCTTTGATAGATATATGAGGGGAACAGGCTTAGATTGTACAAGATGAATTCATTAACAGGTGCGTAATATACTTCCCAATTGCAATTCTCTCTACTTAATTCCTGTTAGTTATGTTTGTAAATAATGTCAGCACTCTCTGCATTCACGTGCGAGGTACAAAAAGAAAACTAAATATTCTCCTCCTTCGAACTGAGCCAGTGAATGAATGTATAATATATTTGTAATATATTATATTTCTATATAATATAATATATAATATATATTTATATAATATATTAATATAATATATATATATATATATAATATATAATATATATTTCTAAGAAAATAAATCTGAACTCGTTTCAGTGGAATAGTCCATTGTTTCAGACAGTGAGTAGGTGATATTTTTATCTGCAAGATTGTTACCTTTAAGTGGAAGAGTTCATTGATGTAGACAGAGAAACAGAGACGAAAATCACAGTTTCTTTATGTAATTTGACTAGACCTTCAAAAGAATTTCACGCGTAAATTCCTATGAGATGATGTTTTGTTTTTTTTTAGAAAAGAAACTACTGAACTTGTTTCATTGGAAGAATCCTTGGTTTGAACTGGTCGGTAAGAAGAGATATTTTCATCAGCAAAATTTTTATTCTCAGATCGAAAAGAGTCAGAAAATTATTACTTATTACTTAAGTATATTTATATGTATATATATATATATATATGTGTGTGTCTGTGTGTATCAGAGATCACATGCGAAACCGAGGCCGACAGAACACAAGGTGGAGAGATGAACTAGACAAATTCAGGAAATACTGGCTCCGCGACGCCCATGATAGAGAATTGTGGCGAAACCTGAACAAGGTCTATCTCCAACAACAGACGTGAAAAGACTGATGATGATAGTCATATATATATATATGTATATATATGTATGAGTGTGTGAGACTGTGTCTGTATGTGCGTTTGTACTTATGTGTGTATACTTATACAGAATTATACGTATGTGTACTCTTTCGTGGGAAAGTGTGTGTACTGTGAGTGGGGGAAAAAAAGGAGAATTTGCTCAGTTCTTGTTGCTAGATGCGATGATCATCGCTTGTTTAACTCCTTCTCTTTTAGCAGTAAACCTGGGTGTTTCCTCGGTAAAAAAAAGTTGCACGCTTCGTTTCCTCTGGACCGGACTTAGTGTGCAGATATTCACACAACGTACACGCGCGATCTCTCACTGGCTCAATCTCACATGCCGCTGCAAGGCTACGAAGATGGATTCTTTTAATAAATGTTGACTACCGGCTTTTTTAAATCAACAACGAATCTATATTTGAGTGTGTTCGACTACTTTTTATACATCTAACAGCCAGGGTGAGGAGAAGAAAAAAATAGATTGTTTTGTTTGTATGGTCGGGGCTACTCGAAATAGATCGCTTCTTTCTTTTTCTAGCCGTCTTTGTTTTTTTGTATTTGTACCGGTCTTCCGTCCTTTCATTCTTCCTTCCTTCCTTCCTTCCTTCCTCGCCTTTCTTTCTTTCTTTTCTTATTCTCTTTGGCGTAACTTCTGCCTCTCCCTCCCTCTCTCTCTCTCTCTCTCTCTCTCTCTCTCTCTCTCTCTCTCTCTCTCTCTCTCTCTTTCTCTCTCTTTCTCTCTTTACCTTTTTTTCTCTTTCAGATCTTTATTTTTTCTTTCTCTTCGATACGAACTCTTTCTTTCTCTTAACAGACCGTCACTCTAAACTGTCAACATGAACTTTTCTCCAGTTTTCAAGTAGGTCTACCCGGCTGGTTGGCTGGCAGGCCGTCTATAAATATGTGACCTGCGCACAGGCTGCACCAATTGAGCTAAAGGGCTGGAAATTTAAACATTCACTCCTTATTATGTCTAAGAAAAAAAAACTTTTTTTCTTCGTTCATTTGTAAATTTCACCAAATAGGTTTTTGTGGTGGGGGTTCAATATACAATGCATATCTATGCTAAATTAGTCCCTTAGTTTGTGTCCGGTTGTATTCACGCATATTTTGTTCCGTTGTTTCTTTTTTGACGGGTGGGGGGGGTAATTCAGAGTTTGGTTTTTTTTTTTCGCGATCATCGTCTAAAACGGTGGGGGAAGAATCATATTCATTGATCACCTTTTTTCCAAATTTTTTAATTGATCACCAAGCCCCTGCATAGCATGCAGCCAAAAGACGTTGGTCACAAGGCGGTCTCTATTGATGGACTAACCAGCCCCGTTTCTTTGTTTCTTTGTAGAGCTTCTTCGCTTCTACCTCCTTTTTACGCTTCTTTGATTCCTTTTCGGTCCTTTTCTGCCTCCATGTCCCCAGACAATTTCATTTTCTTCTTCCACAGCAGGTATTTACTAGCCCGCTGATCATCCAGATTTATATCAGGAGATGCGATGCCCTTGGCATTGCTCTGTGTAGTCTGGACCAGAGGACTAAGATAGAAATGTAGAGGAAGTTCCTGACCTTGTGTCATATCCTATTCTTGTGTGAGTTCGGATATACAGGAGCTTAGTCTGGCACAAGACCACCGGTGTAAGGCACCCAGGAAGATCCTACCTGAAAAGTACTCTTCCGTCGTACACGATTTAAAAAAATGTCGATATTTAAAGATAACATGTTTTATTTTATAGTTAATTACATATATGTAAATGGAAGAACCGAAAAACCTGATTTATATAGTGAAAAAACAATAAATGAAAATGAGATCAAGGCGACCTGCATGTGGTATAGTGTCACTTAATTAGAGTTTTAATAACAGTAACTAGACAAACCAACTAAAAGAGAAAGCAAACAGCATACCAGGAAGATCTGAGATGACTATATATGTAACTATATCTTAACCGTACTCAAAACAAGTGCTAATCAAAATTGCTCTATTGCTATATTGATTTACGTAAATACTTTATGTGAACTTTCAGAAATCAAGAGCTCATTTCCTATGTCAGTTGCATCATTTATTTCTATTCATGTGCTTCCCAAGAGCATTAGTGGAGATCGAACGCAGATTTTCCACGTTGCTAATCGCTTGTCAACTTTTATCTCCACTGATACGTTTAAGAAATATACAAATGTTTACAAACAATACGCAGACGCCTACAATCAGGGAATTTTCGGTTCATGTGACGTTGCATGAAAAGTCATCGCTTTTTGTAGTTTGGCTGGGAAAAGCACATTGATTAGACCCTTAATTGACCTGTGGTGACCTTGGGAGTCTGTGCCGCCTTACCCTCAAGGACTAATATTCAATAAGACGCATACAACCAAACAACCAAGTAAACAGTCGATAGGGTTTTATATATAAATATATATATATATATATATACACACACACACATATATATATATATTCACACACACACACACACATATGAATATATACGCATATATACATACATATATATATATTCATACACACACACACACATATATATATATATTCACGCACACACACACACACATATATATATATATTCATACACACACACACATATATATATATATTCACACACACACACATATAAATATATACACATATATACATACATATATATACATATATATATATATATATATATATATATTCATACACACACACACACATATATATATATATTCACGCACACACACACACACACATATATATATATATTCACGCACACACACACACACACATATATATATATATATATATGTGCGTGTGTGTGTGTGTGTGTGGTGTTAATGTCCTCATTATATTTGCATACTGTATTGTAAATAAAATTGCTTATCATACTTTGTCTCTCCAGGTGCAGTAGGTAAAAGGGAAAAGCGAATGCAACACCATAGAATTGAAAAGATAACAAGTCTGGTCAGTCACTCAATAGTAACTTGGCAACATGCTATGCTGCAGGTGATCAATTAAAAAAATGAGAAAAGGGATGATCAATAAGTTACTTCCCGTCACGTTTTGTTTGGTTGTTATCAATTTAAAAAAGTTTGAAGTTTCAATAAGAAAGAAAAAATAAACAAGCGTGAACACTAACGCACACAAATTAAGGTGTCCATTTAGCATAAAATCATGTTGCAAATTGAACCCTGCTAGAAACGGGTAATGAAGAATAAGGCGTTTTTTTTAGGCATAATAAGGAGTAAATGCTGAAATTTTCAACCCTCTAGCTCCCTTGATGCGGCCCATAGGCGCAACATATATATATATATATATATATATATATATATATATATATATATATATATATATGTCCAGCTAGACCGATTTGAAAACTGAAAAAACCTCAATTGGCAAGTTTTTGTGACAGTTTTCGTTGATGGTTACTAATATCTAGAGAATGAAATACTTAAGGAGCTGTTTAAACATTCTTGTTTGAAAGTAAATGAAAGCAAATTTTTTTTTATATTTAGCTTATGTACAAACAGGAGCATGGAAATATAATGGAATTTTATTTTTGGACTTTAACTCTGGCAAATGCAAATACTCCTTAATCTCCAAGGGAAACAACGCGTAGGGCTATTAGATACAGGTTTATACTGGACTTCACTGCAGAAAATCTATTAATACTTTTGTTGTTACGTAACTACCCCTACAGTAGGCGAAATAAACGTTTGCCTAGGAAACTTTCTTCAGAGAAAATAATAAATTATACTGATCTATATTACCCTGTTATATATACTTCAGCTGTGATGAAATTACAGAGCAAGCCACTGATCGTGATCCCTTTTCGACCGGGTCTCTTAGATTACAATAAGTGGTTAATGGCATTAAGCTGAAGATATCAAAATTGGAAGGATTTACAATCATTGTTATGAATTCACTATCATTACACTAGATCCATTTTCATAAACGATGTACATAATAACAAATTGATAAGGAATCGAAACGAAATTAACACAAGTTTTTAATTCATTTATAATTGAGTGTTTGTGACTGGCTGATTTCGATAACAATGATCGTTTGATGTCATTACGTATACGCGGTTATAATAGATGGTTTCTCCTTTGTAATGATGAATAGGTTAGTCTGTGAACATATACTGGTCTATCGTAGAAAATGTTTGATTCTGCCAACAAAGCTGAAAGTGGTGTACACTACTGGGCAAAAAAACGATCCGCTTAGCATTTTCTTTTATCAAATTTTTGGTAATTACTGTTTCATCCCTTAACAATTATAGATAAATAATATAGATAAATATCGAACAATGTCATGCAACAGTTCATGTTATGTTTGTGCATTGAGTACGTTTTAGTATGGGATAGCCTTTTTCTGTTTTTTCTTTTAAAAAGACTGAGCCGTCTGGTCAAGTTGTCAGATAGTTGTTTACAGTGTTCTGCTGAAATGTTGTTCCACGCATCTCTGACTGATTCTCACAGTTAAGATCTTTTATATGATGAAAAGTACTAGGCTCATTTTTTGCTCAAGAGTGTATGTATTCCTTCCTGTTTGTCTGTTTGTCTACACAATATCTCCAAAAGTTCCCAATGAATTTTAATGAACTTTTGGTGGAAGGTTGAGCTATGGAATAAAGATGAGTTCATTACATTTTAGAGTAGATCCAAGTCATTGACAGTTACCTTTCCATATAAGACTATAGTCCGAAAATGGAAAAACTGATGCTTGCAAACTTACCTCCCCTTCATTGTTGCTATATACTGGGTCAGCACAAGGTTTTCACGTGCCTAAAGTGCGACTTGAAATCGGTCCAAGGGTTTCACGTAACAGGCTTCTGAAAAAGTTGTATTCTAACGACTATTTCTTTCAATTTCCCGAGGCAACCGACTGACATCGCCGAATAAATGAAGCCACCCTGGCTATATAAGAATTGATTTTTATTGTGTCTCCCTAATGCATGGCGTTGGCAAAGGTATGCACTCTCTGAGTGCTTTCTAGTTGACGCTGTTTATTTTACCAGCAACGACCGTTGACTTGCCAAAATCACTGTCGTTCAAAAAAAATGCTGAAAGCGTTCACGAGAAAGGGAGGAAAGAGAAGGTGGGTGAAGGAAGAGGAATTTTTTTTTTTTACTTCACGTTACATTACGTCATATTATTCTCCTTCTTTTTTTTTCAATAAATTCTCGGAATGAAAAAAATGTGGCGTAAAAATGCATTTGTAATTTAAGAAGCCAAGACGTGTTTTTAACATATCTAATACTGCGAATACTTAACCTTAGCATAAAGCTTCTTTTTTTTTTAATCAGTTAAAAAACAAATAGATTTATTATAGAAACATGATATTGTCAAATGTTGCCAAACATTGTATTTACAATATTGCAGAATGACAAAAGAATCTGTTCTTCTACTTGTTACAAGTTGAAGTAACGACCAAACAACTCCAATATTGATTTCGTTGGCTTGGAGATTCTCTAGGGATGCCTTTCATCAATCGATAACTGTCACCTTACCGTCAGCACATTCGATCTCTGATCAATATCAACCCGATCTGTACCAATCACACATCTTATTTTCTTGCAGCTATGTCTATCACCACTTCGAGGATAATACAGGCTTCCCCAGTTATAACACTCCGTTATAACACGGTTCACATTATAACATAGGTAGATAGTGGACCCAAAAATATCAATCAAGCCCCATAATAGCCGGATCTTGCTCCATAATAAGCTAGATGCTATTTCGAAGCTATATCTAGCTCGCGATATTGGCTCCCAAATAGCTGTGTAGAACAAAATAGCTACACGTAGCACTAAAATAGCTGAACTTTTATTGCAGTTTGGTTATAATGCAGTTGGCTTTCTTGGACCCCAATATCCATGTTATAACAGGGGCGCCTCAACAACACTCGACTGACTCCAATCAGCATTTCCATCGATCGAATAGTATTCAATGTATCTTCATTGTTCCAGATATTTTAAAGAGTTAATCTCTGGAGAGCTTTGAACAACATTCCTGAAAATATTGAGTCGTAGGCAAAGCGTATACAATGATTGATTTTCAAAGCAGTTATCGATAAGCAGCTTTCTCTAAGACATCGAAGCAATAATTTGGAGCTTAGTTCATTCCGGTAAACTCCTTATGGGGCATAGGGCCGCTTTGCAGTTACAGTAACGAGTTGGTTTTACGCCGGATTGTTTTTTGTTTTGTTTTTTCTGACCGAGTAACCTTTGCTCAGATGGACAGTCTTACAGGGTTCATCATCATCATCATCATCATCATCATCATCATCGTCAGTCTTTTAGTGTCCGTCGTTGGACATAGACCTTCCCAAAGATTTGCCACACTTCCTTATCATGGGCGTCACGGAGCCAGTACTTCCTGAACTTGTCTAGCTCGTCTCTCCATCTAACATTTTGCTGGCCTCGGTTGCGCATGTGGTCTCGGGGGATCCATGTTGTGAGTCGTGATGTCCATCGATTGTCTGCCATTCTTGCAACATGGCCAGCCCACCACCATTTGAGATTTTTAATGGATTCTATGATTCCCTACAGGACAACGAATCTCCATGAGACCCTCAAAAGAAGAAGAAATCAAGCGAAGAATCACACTAGGATTGCAAGCCTTTGGCAGAGCTAGCTCAACCTTCAAAAATAATAAGATCCCATTAATCCTAAAGAGAAGGGTGTATAACTAATGCATCCTCCCAATAATCTATTATGGATATGAAACATGAAACCTAACCAAGAGACAGACCCGTAAATTGAGAACCATGCAACGTACACATGAAAGAATAATGCTGGGCCTCGCATGGAGAGACCACAAGACAGCACAGTACATCCGAGAAAAGACAAGAGTCTTACAGGGTTAAAGGACTCCAGTTGCTTTGCTATTTACCCATGACTGAGGGAGGGGATTAATACCTTTCCCAAGAGAATTAATCCGTAAGATCGCCAGTAGGCTCGAACTCGTTTCAACGATCCCGTTTTCCGTACTCAGAATCCTCGTGCAACCCATCGTGTCCATTTAAAGCAATACCTAGAACCAAGATCGATCACCAATTAGTAGGATCAAAGACGATCTCAATCCTGACGTCTTCACAGAAAGTTGTAAAATTGTTTTATACTTTGAAGATCATACGCATTTCCTGTTCTGAAATAGCTTCAGCCAGAAATTAGCCAGATTTAGCCAGATTTATCACGAAACATTCTTTTGGCGCCAGCAGTCGGTGTTCGAGTCTAACCAAAAAAAAAATCAAGACAGGTCTGGTGAGTCACAAAATAGAAACCGTCACGTGACCAACGTCTTTCGTCAGCATGCCGTATTGGCGATGAACATTCAAAAAATCTTTTAAAAGAGGGATAATCAATTAAAAGATTTCTCGCTTTTTGTCGTGAAGTGATCTGTGAAAAATTCCGAATTTTCAACAATAAATAAACAAGCCTTCATGCTACTTGACAGTGGTCAATTTAGAATAAACTTAAATTGTAAACTGAAACGAAAAACTTATTTGGGGAGAATTTCGAAAAAAAAATTTCTAGACATAATAAGGTGTAAATGTTCAAATTTTTTACTCTCTGGCTTCATTGGTGCGGTCCATATGCGTGATAGATAGATAGATAGATAGATAGATAGATAGATTGATAGATAGATACATATACATACATACATACATACATACATACATACATACATACATACATACATAGCTAGCCAACCAGCTCAAAATACTGAAGAAACTGGTGTCAACAGTTTTGGTTGAGAGTTACCAATCATATAACTGAAACTGCCAAGTGTTATTATAACACGTACAGACAAGTCGACTCGCCAGGGATTCGAAATTACAACTTCTGAAGCCTCGTGGGATGGGAAGAGTCCACTTTATCCACTAGGGTAGTGTACTGAAAGATATTAAGAAAGTTAACATTATTATACAAAACCTGCTTTAAACCTTTTCAGCATGACTGGAATACACGTAAATAAATCAATAACTTCGCGATGCAATGATGAAAAGACCATTTATTTTCCACAACGAGTATTTACTTTCTAACATATCCTTCCTTGCCAATGCACTTAATCCAGCAGTGATTATCAATCAAATAGATAGAACAGTATACAATGAATATTTCAAATCAAAATTCAGCCCACTACGTGTCGGGTGGAGAATTTATCGATCCATCCCACCCTTGTAGAAAGTTCTTGAAAATCAATGCTAATCAGGTATAAACAGATTGATAAATCAATAAGCCACTGTAAAAAATATGAAAGGTTTTGGTTCATTGTTTTTTGAAATCTATGAATTACTTCCTATTTTTCTCAAGTACTCAACTCCACCATGAAATTTCCTTCAATCCTTATTGTTTTTATGAACAAAACACCGATGAAGTTAACGATACTAATTATGTCTGTAACTTATAGAAAATAATATACAGTCGATACGATGAAGTCAGTAACCTTGTAAGAGATAGAATTTCATTCCTCTTTCATGTTGTACGTTCACTAAATCTAGCGACTTATTTCATTACCCAATACATACAAGCCTATAATAGAAAAAAAAAGCATAACCCTCTCATATTAACAGATTTCTATGAATATTGCTGTGAATGATTTTATTAATCTCCTTATAGCATAAATTGTTTCTTCTTCTTACATGAGCGTAGAGCTCGTAGTTTACAATTGTTCATGCAGAGAAAATGCGATTATCAATTTCTTGGTTTGAAAAAAAAAATGGATGTGCTTTTCTCATTCGCAAGTATCATACCACGGAAAGTAATGCTTGAACATATATCTCAAGGTTGCAATTATTTCACGGTGTATGGCGTGCTGAATGTTTCAGAAACTCAACACCTTTTTTTTTTTCGTTTTTATTTATAGCCATTGGGCATGTCTAAAACTAGGCGTTTTAAACGGATAATTTTGTATCGACCATAAAAATGTGTACTATCGTAAAAGTTCGTAGTCTCACTGCGGAAGACTTATCACAGAGACAGTTTTTGAATAAGCTCTTTTTTTCAAGTCCACATTTATTACCATAATTAGTGTATACGTGCAGTCAAAATGAAGGCATATAGGGAATTAATACTGTTTTTGTCCCTTAATTGTTCTTTCATAAAATGCGACTGGGAAACGTAGTCCGTCGGTTAACTGTTCGACTAGGAGAATTCGGACAGGGAAATGTTGTTGGTTGGTAAATTGTTTGACTGGGAGAATTCGGACTGGGAAATGTCGTTGGTTGGTAAATGTTCGACCGGGAGAATTCGGACTGGGAAATGTCGTTGGTTGGTAAATTGTTCGACCGGGAAAATTCGGACAGGGGAGTGTTCCTTGGTTGGTAAATTGTTCGACTGGGAGAATTCGGACCTGGAAATGTCCTTGGTTGGTAAATTGCTCGACCGGGAGAATTCGGACTGGGAAATGTCGTTGGTTGGTAAATTGTTCGACCGGGAGAATGCAACTGGGAAATGTCGTTGGTTGGTAAATTGTTCGACTAGGAGAATTTGGACTGGGATATGTCGTTGGTTGGTAAATTGTTCGACCGGGAGAATTCGGACTGGGAAATGTCGTTGGTTGGTAAATTGTTCGACCGGGAGAATGCAACTGGGAAATGTCGTTGGTTGGTAAATTGTTCCACCAGGAGAATGAAACTGGGAAATGTCGTTGGAGGGTAAATTGTTCGACTGGGTGAAAGCAACCGGGAAATGTCTTCGACTGGAAAATTGTTAATGAAGGAAATTTCATTGGCCATTAAATTATTTGACCAAGATGTTGAAAAGTTGGATATTGCCGGCTGTAAAGTACGACCACGAAAATGCAACTGTGAAATGTCATGGAACCAAACGTAACAGCTTCGGACTGAAAAGATGAAATGATTTGGACGAAAATATGTCAGACAATGAACTGAACTTTTATATCAGTATACAGAAACACATATTTGTCAGCCTTCCTCCTCTTACAGACAAAAAATAGATATACAAATATGGATGGCGCATTATTATAGAAAATGAAACAACGCATCAGTTCCACCCCAAATGTCTATTTTTTGATGTCTGAGTACGTTCAAATTGCAGAAACAATTTGCTTGCTTTTTTTCTCCCTCTCTCATCCAGGAACTTCGAAGAGATATATTTCAGTACAAGTATTTTCTTGTGGGTTATCCAAACATACTAAAACGTGCCCGCAAATCAAACATGAATTTGTTAGACTGCAAACTTGGTAATCAATCTTTATATCTCAAATGATTACACGTCTACGACCTTTGTCACATTCTTCTTCTTTGATTCAACCGTTCTTACTTCCTTTCCAGAGTCATTTGATATATCCTTCCTTTCTCACTTCTATTTGTCTTTCTTTCCATGTATCCTTCTTCGCTTCCTGTTACTTCATTCTATTCTTTTTTTTTACAGCCTTTCTTCTTCACTTCAAAAGATATTTACTCCTCTCCTCCCTTCTTTCGTTACACACTTCCTTTTTCCATTCTTTACATTTATGTCCATCTTTTCTTCCTCCGTTTTGTTTTGCTTTTCTCTATCCCTTCATTTTTCCTCCCAACCCTTATTTTCCTGTCCTATTCTGCTCTCATCTTCCTTCAGGGTGTCTATAAAAAAGTGCATCATTCAAAGGGTAAATAATTCTGTAACGGAAACTTTGGAGTTGTCTCCCTTAAATTTACAGTTTGCTGTTTGGTTGATACGCTTAGCTGTATTCTCAGCTAAGAGTATCAACCAGTTTTTCCAGCGAGTTATTCCCCTCTTAAATGTTGTTTTATTTCAGATATTCTGTATATTTATTTTTTCTCCATCTTTCTTCCCCTCTTTTCTCTTCTTCGATTATTCCTTTCCCATTGCATTTCATTCTTCTTGACATTTCATTCCTTACTTTTTCAATTTATTTCCTTTATCTTTCCATCAATCGTTCTTTTGCACGTTCCTCCCATTTTCCTTCCATCAGTTTTTCCCGGCTCTCTTCAATCTACTCCCATCTTTCTTTCTTCCAAATCCATTCTTCTCATGTTTAACCTTTTTCTTTACTTCTCACTTTTCATTCCATGATCCTTTTTCCAATTATTTTCTCATTCTACTCTTCTATCTCATTCTTTCTTTCATTCCTGCCCTTTATTCTTCCTTTCTTCTCACCTTTCTATCTACCTTTTTCCTACTCTCCTTCTTTTGTTTTCCTTCCTCCCGTCCTCTCCATTCTGTTTATTGTTCTTTTTCGTAAACTCCAAAACGGAAGTTGATTTCACTTATCTATCCTAACAACAAGAACAATACTCGCTAAAAGAGGCGTCACCCGATGTGTAAAATTCACATCACTTGCTGTGATTTGATCCCACCACCAACTGATTATCAAAAGGCTGTCCTAATGACTGAGCTGAATTTGATATCAACAAAAATGTATCGTTTAGATACGCACTGACTTTTTTTTATTCCAATAGATAGGTACATTTACTTTGAAAAAATACACATTTTCATATTTTTTTCCAAATTTATTTTATACAAGATACAAACGTATTAATTATTTTCAGTCAGAATGGAAAGAATGGAATTAGACCCAGCAGCAGTTGATCATTGTTCCTTCTTTTTTTTTCTTTTATTTCAGGAAGATTCGGATTTGTAAACAGTTCGGTCAAACTACCACAAATAATAATAATAATATGAAAAAACAATAATAATCATGGTAGTAATAATGATAATGGTATTAGTATTAGTATTAGTAGTAGTAGTAGTTGTAGTAATGATGATAATAATAATGATGATGATGATAATGATAATTATAATAATAGTGATGATAGTCATAATGATGATGATAATGATAATAATAATGGAAATAATGATAGCAATAATAGCAATAATAATAGTAATAATGATGATAGTAATGATAGTAATAATACCAATGATAATGATAATAATGATGAAAATAATAGTAATGATAATGATTATAATAATAGAAAGGATAAAAATGATAATAATAGACATTATAATGATGGTAATGATAATAGTGAGAATAATCATTACAATGAAAATAATAATATTTATTCAATAATGAAAGAATTGAAAATAATTACATCAATCCTCTCTTTACTGACGATAATTATTTTTGTGAACAAAGAAGAGAGAATTTCTGTTTGAATTTTTGAGATGAGGAATTATCAATTGGAGGAGGTTGTAGGGTACAGTGGCCGAAACGTTGTGTTCGAAATAGCAAAATAAAAAAGATGAGGACAGCAGCAAAATATACTTTTGTTTTTTTTTGTTGTTTTTTCTTCCAATCATTTCTCTGGGAACATCCGGAAGGAATCCAAAACCAGTAATATATATATATATATATATATATATATATATATATATATATATATATATATATATATATATATATAATTCATTCACCAAGCATCACATTCCGTGTTAACTTCGTGGCAATCCCCAGATGCTGGTAGAGAACGTATTGCGTTGTTAAACTGCAACGATCCTGATTATTTGATTAAGTCAGTAGCAACACGTGGTACTTACGACAGAATTATACCCACGAATACAACGGAGAATGTAAAACCGACAACTCCCTTGAAGAATTAACAGGTCTTTTTCGTTAGTCCTTACTACACTGTATAATTATAGCTATTACATCTCAACGTGTTTTTTTCCCTTGCTAACTAAACGTAACATTTTGGAAAAAGGTTGAGGACATTTTAGCAACTCGGCTGTTATTATCTGCTCAAGATAATTGCCTAGAGTTAGGGTTTCGAGTTAGGAGTTACGGTTTGTTAGTCAGTCAGGGCAAAGGTTGGTTTGTGATGGTGGTTTTTTAACTTTTATTCATTTGAATTAATTCATCAAACAAAAATAAGGTGAGCTCTAATAGCTATAATCTTTTAGTGCGGTCGAGACCATCGAACAAGACCTGAATTAACCTCAATCACTTGATTCAGATGATCACAGATATCGATGATTTCTATAATTGAACTGCTGAGTGAAATTCTTGAGCAGTTTAACTCTTCAATATTCGATCACTCAACGCCCAATCTTGAAGACTGTTCACACAACTGGATGTAATTCTCAAGGTCCCGCTTGAATGAAATACTATTCTACCCATGCCGTCAAAAATGACTGTACTCAAATAATTCTGCCAGTGCACAGTACTTGAGGAATATCAAGAACACCGTGTGGCTCTGCATCTTCTAATTCATGGTGAGAATGAACCCAGATTTTAGGTTGCAAAAAAAATAAGTAAGGGTTCTTACAGACCAAAAATACAGCAGATCACGGGGCATATTGTACAAGTCATCATCATCATCATCATCATTCTTTCAACGTCGCTCCTTGGACATAGACCTTTCCCAGGATTTGCCACACTTGTCCATCATGGGCGTTGCGGAGCCAGTACTTTCTCAATTTGTCTAGCTCGTCCCTCCGTCTAATATTCTGCGAGCCTCGGTTCTGCACGTGATTTCGGGGGATCCATGTCGTGAGTCGCGATGTCCATCGGTTGTCCGCCATTCTTGCAACATGGCCAGCCCACAGCCATTTGAGCTTTTTAATGGATTCTATGATGTCCCTGACTCCTGTCTTTTTTCTGGGTGTACTGTGCTGCCTTGTGGTCTCTCCATGTGAGTCCTAGCATAATTTTCTCACGTGCACGTTACACAGTTCTCAATTGTATAAGTAAGTGGTCATAAACTACTATTGTGATTAAAAGCAATCAAAAGATAGAGATGCAAGCTAAATAAAAGTGTGGAGTAATAATTATTCACATATATTAACAAAGTGTTGTTTTACTTAGGTTAATTTAGACATGGAAAATTGTATCTGGTTATGCAGTATAGGATACAAGATTAGTTTGGATCGTATCCAGCTATTTTGATATTAGCGGGAAAAAAATAGCTTAACTATGGCAATGTCACTTCAGTCTCCTTCAAAGTAATATCCTTGGGACTCCAGCGTCCCTTTCACTTTTTAGATCAGTCAGTAAGTTCCTCTTACGGGAATCGTAATCAGGTGTCTCGTTGCATTATCTTTAATCTCATCCACAGTCTGAAAATTCCTCTCCTGCAACGGTGAAAAGACAGAAGTCACACGAAACCCGAGCAGGAACTGACAGAAAAGGATAGTGTGATGCTTCGCCAAAGAAAAAAATGCGCATGACGTAAAGAATAGGCAAGTTCGTTCATTGTTAATGAAGGGATCACATAGTACAGAAGCTCGTTCACCGGTGTCTCAATTCCGACTGAGTAACCCCACGGGAAATCGTATATATGCGCACGCGTGGTTAGATTCCCTCTGATTGATTACCTAGGTACATCAAGATATCCAAAATGGCTGGATACTTTTCAAGTTGATCTCATTGATAAGGTGGATCTTTACTATATTATCTAACATACTAACATCTCAAATGTTTAAACATCTCCCAGAATGGCGATGAGAGCTAGGGAAAGATAAATGTTGGGGTTACTCTGATAGATAGAAAAATATCAACATGGATCCGAGGTTGGATCAGAATGGATAATATCATACAAAAATCAAACGACAAAAATTGTGATGGGCTGGACCCGTAACAAGATGAAATGAAAAGGTGACCAGTCTGTGCCCATGGGACAATAAACGCAATAGGAAAAGACCAGACGCAAGATGGAAGAATTCATTGGTAAAATTTTTTGGTGGCAGACGTTAGCATAATCACGGTCATGATGGAAGGTGATGGAGAAGGCCTGTGTCCTGCAGAAGACCTATAAAGGGTGCTGCTGATGACGATACAGACATAAACCTGACAATTGTTGCGTGATTTTAAAGTCTTTATATACCTTTGCCTCTAATTCTATCCGGATTTCTTTTCATTTTCTTCCATCCTTTTGGTTTCTATGATAAGATAACATTTGGATTCGGGGCAATGAATGCTTTCTGAAAAATAATTGCTGCAATAAATGACACAAACTCATCGGATTTGCCGATTAAAGCGAGATACCGTCAGTTTTATGCACACAATGTACAAGAAACAGACACCACTAGGTAATTTTCAGTGGCTTGATGAATTGAAATTTGATATTATACCCCATGATGCACCTGCCGCGGAATTGTGATATCCGTATAAGCCTCTTACGGAACTTCTTGTTTATGAAAGAGCGTCAACCAAATCTGTCAATATAGCTTTCTCCAGTTTTCAAGTTAGTCTGGCTGAGCAGCCACGTATGTATGCATCATGCATACGGCCTACGCAAATCAAACTATGTGGCAGAAATTTTAAACATTTATTCTTTATTATCCTAAAAAGAACGGTGTATAACAAATGCATCCTCCCAAATAGATACTTATTGAGCTGAAACATGGAACCTAACCAAGAGACAGATCTGAAAATTGAGAACCATACAACGAGCACATAAAAGAATTATGCTAGGCCTCATACGGAGAGACCACAAGACAGCACAGTACATCTGGGAAAAGACAAGAGTCAGAGACATCATAGAATCCATTAAAAAGCTCAAATGGCAGTGGGCTGGCCATGTTGCGTGACAACCGATGGACATCGCGACTCACGACATGGGTCCCTCGAGATTACATGCACAACCGAGGCCGGCAGAATATTAGATGGAGGGACGAGCTAGACAAAATTCAGAAAGTACTGGCTCTGCGACACCTATGATAGAGAAGTGTGGCGAATCCTGGGAAAGGTCTATGTCCAACGACGGATGTTGAAAGACTGATGATGATGATGACATGATATCATAAGAGAATGTGTCTCTTAACTGATGTCGCAATAGCTGCAGACAAAAACGTTGAACACTAAGTAGTAGAGAAGATAGAAAAATCTGCTTACTTGAAAGTGGGAATTTCAAGAATATGGGCATGCCCAGGAGCAAAAGTGGAAGTCGCGCTAGTTGTAATCGGAGCACTGGGCTCGATCCCGTTAGAGATTATCACACCATATCGAACTGAGTGACACGGAGATAGACATACGAGACAGCTCACATTTTAAGAAAACGTACTCTCTGCCCGAGGCCTTTTGTTAAGGCTTCACAGTCAGCTTAAAGATTGAGAAACTGGTATGCATACCGCGCAGAAAAATTATCGTTATTATTATTATTATTATTATTATTATTATTTGGAATCTCACACCAGTTGCCTGGTGGTAACCGCTGGAGTTTGAGTGACAGCAAGTCTCCTCAAGTCTCCAGCCCTCCTCTCCTAGTACTCATAGGTCGCAGTAATTCTACGATTTACAGTTTCACACCGGTTGCCCAGTGGTTATTGCTGAAGGCTGAGTGACAATAAGTCTCCTCAGGTCCTCAGCTAACGTCTCCTCCCTCTTTCGCATATCATGACAGAGCTACTATTCGTTGCAGTACTTATATCTCTAGCACCTTCCTCAGTATCCGTGCAGTTCCAAGTAGCGCTGTGGTCTGTACGGTCTCTATCCTCCCCCTAATCCCGATCTCCTCCAGTCTCTCCCTCGGCGTTTTGGGGACAGTTCCTAGTGCTCCCACTATGACCGGTACTACCCTGGTTTTCATGTTCCACATTTTCCTTTACTCCCTTGCTAGGTCCTGGTATTTTTCCCTTTTTTCACCCTCCTTCTTTTTTACTCTATGGTCTGCAGGCACAGCAACGTCTACTATTTGGCAATTATTATTATTATTATTATTATTGGTGGTGGTAGTTTTATTATTATTATTATTATTATTATTATTATTATTATTATTATTATTATTATTATTATTATTATTATTATTAGAAGAAGAAGAATTATCATCACAGTGTAAAGCTGGGAAAATACCCGGACATGGTGTGGAACATGAAAGTCAGGGAAGTACCAGTAATAGTATGTGCACTTGGAACCGTACCAAAGACACTGACAGCGAGATTGAAAGAACTGGGAATCAGAGGGAGGATTGAGACTCTATATACCATAGCACAACTGAAGACTGCACGAATACTACGGAAAGTGCCAGAAATATGAACTCTGCCACCCCAGCAGTTAGCAGTGACATAACAAGGAGAAGATGAGAGGGAGAAAGAAAGACAAATGGTGCTGGAGGTACAGACCACTGCGCTCCTGTGATAGGTGAGGGAGATATGAGTAGAGGGCTGAATACCTGACGAGACTTACTATCACTCAACCTTCAACCATAACCACTGGGCAACAGGTGTGAAACTGTGAATTACAACACCGTTGTGGACTGTGAAAGTGTGATGAAGAGGGCTGGAGACTTGAGGAGACTTGCTGTCACTCAACCTTCAGCGATAACCACCGGGCAGCCGGAGTGAAACTGTAAACCACAGCACTGCTGTGGACTTTGAGAGTGTGGAGAGGGGGGACAGGAGACTTGAGGAAACTTGCAGTCACTCAGTCTCCAGTTCTGACCACCGGGCAATCGGTGTGAAAATGCCTTATAATGGAAGAATATGCCACGTGTATGTCTATATTTTTTGTCGGTGACATTTGCCTGAGGAGATAACCGAGTTAAACGCATCCGCAGCTTCAAAAAAAATATCATTAAGTAGATGACAAAGGTTAGAATTAAAAGCAATTAATAACTTTGACAGTTATGAAACGGAAACTGAAAGTGAATGATTTGTCAAAGTAAGAATATGTTTTAACAATATAAGTGAATATGAAAAAATATATCAAGACTCGCGATCGCAGTTATTAATTGATCAACTATTGCGACATAAATATAGTCGGATTAAATTCTATCTATGACATCACTGAAACTGAAAAAATGTCTCAAAAAGAGTTTTTTAAATAAACATCTAGAATCGTCTACATTCTGGAGAATCTAAATATTATTGATACATCCGTCTGAATAAGGTCCAATAATAATAAAAAATGTTTTTCAAGGGGAGTTTAGTTGAGTTCAAATGCCAATTTTTAAGACTGTAGACAAAACGGTATGGTCAGGAGCACTGGAACAAACAAACAAGTAATAAACATACACACATAAACACACAAACAAACACACGCTCATTAATTGAAAAAACAAAAAACAGAACCCTTTCCCACTTTTGATGGTTATGATTGTTCTACTATTATATGCAATAAAAATCCTCTCTTTATTCATAATAATGATTTTTGTGAGCGAAGAGAAGGAAATTTCCGAATTTTTTTCGAGATGAGGAATTATCAACTGAAGGAAGCCGGAGGTTACGCAGACCAAAAATTTATGTTTAATGTAAGAAAAAAAGGTGAGGAACAGAGCAAAAAAATCCATACATAATAAAAAAGAATTAAGAAAAAACTTCCAGATCGAGGACCTAGCTTTGACTGAGGGCTATAGGTTGAAAGTGAATGGAACCGAGAAAAAAATAGAAAAACACCAGGACCACGCCCAGAAACTGAAGAGGGTATGAAACATGAAGTTTAGGGTTGTGTCAATAGTAATTGGCGCACTTGGACCTGTGCCTAAAATACTAGATGAAGACTTGATTGAATTGAGACTGACCAGAATATGAGGGCCAGCTAAAATACTGGAGATTTTAGAAAACTTGCAGCCACTCAATCTTTAGCAATAACCACTAGACATCTAGTGTGAATATGCAAGTGCATCTCAACAACTATATATCTATATCTATATCTATATATATATATATATATATATATATAAACTTACCTGAAATGATTTCCCGTCGTTACACGATTGATATACCATTCAATTCAGACAACATAAATAGAATAAAGAGAAATGGATCTGCTGCAGGAATCGAACCTGTACACCGATAGGCAGCTGCAACACCGTAGCGATGCTTTTACCATTGAGCTTAACAGCCTGGCAAAGGCCAAATAATTGCTTCCAACCCAAATTCTCATCACACTTTTTTTTTCGTCTTTTTTAACATGACAGTGTGTATTTGATAAATGGACATTTTGGTCTGACAGAATGAACAATAAATTGTGTTTTATTGTACAAAAACTTATCTGAAATTATATCCCATTGTTATACGGTTAATATATTATTCAATTTAGACATCATGAATAGAATAAATTAAATGATTAGTTTCTAAGTAACATAGATTTATAGTTCATTCTGTTGGACCAAAATGTTCATTCCTTAAATACATAATTTATATATATATATATCGCCTTAATTGACGCCAAAAGTCAAATATACGCAAATTTTCTAAGAATCACCCCAATGAGTGACAAATCAAACCTGTTTTCATGTATGGTTTCTATCGAATGACTAACCAAACCTTTTTCATCATCATCATCATCAGCAGCAGCAGCAGCAGCAGCAGCTGCAGCCTTTTTTTGTTGTACACAGACTTTCCCCCATATTTCTTAGACGTCTCTATCGTGAGCGCCGCAGAGCTAGTACTTTCTGAACTCATCTAGTTCGTCACGCATTTTTATATTTTGTCGGCCCCGGTTTTGCATTTGATCTCTGGAGAGCCACGTTGTGAGTCGGGATTCCCACCAGTTGTCTAACATTGCCATTTAAGTTTTTTTTTCTTACGCAAATATGTGTCAGAGGGAATAAGTCACAGTCCACAAGACGCATGTATACGTCGAGTTACGTTGAGCGTGTTAAAAAAGTTAATGAAAGCTTCAGCATATACCTTATCCTCTGAAGATACCTTTATTTATTTTCCCATGTTTACTTATAATATAGAATTTTTTTTTTAACAATGACAAATAATTTAATTCCAGTTTCTATTTCATAACTGTCTTTGACAAATAATTTAATTTCAGTTTCTATTTCAAAACTGTCAAAGTTATTCATTGCTTTTAATTCTAACCTTTGCCGTTTCACTGATATTTCTTGGAAGTCTGGGGATGCGTTAATTCGAATGCTGAGCTCAGATTTCAACAACGACAAAAAAAAATGGAAACAAGCCAGGGTCAACTCTGTCCCTATTTCTATTACTACCGAAATGATTACAGTAAATTTTGTATTGAATATATAGTAAACAGATTCGTACACACGCAAAACCTTTTCATTTGGCTCAGGCGGTGAGAGAATCGACTACTAACCACTTGGTCGTGATTTCAAATCACGGTAGGAAAATGTTGATTTTATAAATCTATCTATTCATTAGAATGAAATAAGCCCTTGCGTATTTCTAACACGAATTCCCGTAGATTTGTCAGACTTGTCAATTTGTCCCAATCGGTAACAGATCTAGCGTACCAATCAGTCAGTCGCGATTTCAAGTCACGGTAGTGGAATGTTAATTTTATGCATAGGTTTGGTTTCACGTGACCGGAGAGACAAACGGTGAAGAGTAGCCTCCAACTTGGACTGGAGTTCGACAACCACTTCAATTTCCAACTAGGATTGGAGCTCGACAAATATCAGCTAAAAATGGACCCTCCTCTCGAAAAATACATCACAAACAATTAAGAATATGCAGACTTTAAAAAGATTTAACATTGCTCGAAGGAGATATAAGGAAACCATTTTGAAAAAAAACGTTACATTACACAAAGACTAAAGTAATATCAAAATTGATTGCGTCCATTTCATTATCTATTTTTTAATCATGAATGTTTTTTTCTTTTATGCTTTGATATTTTTCTTTTTTTCTTTTTTTATCTGTTAAATATTGACAACTAAGAAAAAAAAACATTCTTTACTTATAAATATCTGTGTAGCCGATTTAGCACTTTTCGCTAAATTAGCACGTGATTGCTGGAAAATTTAAGCAATTTTTGGCTTGTTTTTCTACCATTTGTAGCATATTTTTGGTGCATTTAGGCAATTTTAGCGTTGGGTGCTATATAGATTTTTTCTTATCTTAGCACCTTTGACCGCTTTTCGGCAGTCGAACCACCACAAAAATATCTTTTGTTTTGGCAACGCTGATGAATATTTCAAAAAATGTCAATAATCGTGTTCAGAATGAGAAAAAAAATTGCAGAGATTTTTCTCGAATTACACGAATGAGCATTTACTAAGCTTGACTTAATGTGGCACAAGCTCGCAAGTCATTGTCCCCCCCCCCAAATGAAGACCAAGCATATTATACTAGTACCAATTATTTATCAAGCTATGTTCAATCTCGCACTAGGCTACAAGTCTCGGCCCCCCTATGAGAACAGAACACACTTCAGTAGTAATTATATTTTACTAATTTTAGCTTAGTCTTGCACAAGGCAACTAGTGTATGGGCACCGAATGAGAAGTGATTACACTGCAGTAGTAATGATCTGATAGACTAGCCTGCAAACCATTTTACATGGCGAAGAGCCCACCAAAAGTGCAGTCAAAACATTTCAAAGCCTTTCGTTAAATAAGTTTGTCATATGAGTATAATAGAGCAAACAATTTTACTAACTATTGTGTAAGTCGATAGGCTTGGGTCAAATGGAAAGGAATTATTCCAATTGCCAGCGGTCTTCTTGAATTAGTTTTTGAACTTGAAGCTTTATCATATAAGGGCAGATTTGTAGGTCACCCAGATGCTGGCTATATCCATTTGAGGTCTATTTTTACGGTAATCAATAACAAAAATATTGGACAGGTCGTTAGTAATAGATGTCGCTGTTGTAAATCTATCATGATAACCAATCATTCAACTAAAAGGGAGTAAAATCCGATTAGGAAGAAATACTGTTGAAGCATACTTGTATTTGTTGAAGTTCTCAATCGATCTAATTCTAAATAGTTTTGAACTATCCAATAATCATAAGTTTTTTTTTTACTATTCATCCCAGTAATGGTGATTTTTTATCATATTTAAGCTGTTTTTGTTTTGCTTTTATCGCATATGTTACAAAAATAAAGAGATTTCTATCAATATTAGAAAATATTGTATTTAGCCCTTTTAAAATGTAATAGCAAATCATTAAGTCTTATAACTTATCGTTCCGACAGAATAAAAAAGGGATTCCTTATCCACTATGACATGGATTACCAGTAGCGAACGTCAGAGGTTGCCACCACGGAGACGTAACGACATACGGTCTCCCAGACAAGCTCCATTTCAGGAGCAAACCACACAAGAAGAGACAAAAGGACCCACCCTAAAACCAGGGGTCTCTCTCCGTTTGTCAAACATTTTCTTGTATAAGTTTTTCTCCATTTTTGACAAAATCATTCGTTCATATAAATTCATATTCAGTCACCGAAATATTTTCATTGACTTTCTATAAAGTTAAGCTACATTTCGACTAATCCCATTTCCATCATAAAACAGCGATTCTAGTTTCGCTTCGAAGAATTTATCGATATTTTCATAAAGTTGGATTCACTGAGCAAACAATACATATTGCGTGGAGCAAGATAAGAGATAGTCTGAATATGATAAGCCTCGAGAATATGCAGCATGTTGGAGAACATCCAATCGCTGCTCTTCAATATTTCTATTGCATTCAGACCAGCGTTGTTATGTAGCGAAATCTCCAGATGGTATCTTCTGTTCTATTACGGCATTCTAACGAGCCAATTGCTCACTGCAGGGTTCTGCAATAATCACTTGGGCCAGCTCGCAGCAAATTGTATGAAAAAATTCCTTTTGGGTCTTTTTGGAACACAGAGTTCCTCAAGTTCATTAGGTTTTATTTGAGAAATATAAGGGCATTTCAGTGTTCACCTACGATTTTTTCCTTCCGTTTCGGATTCGCTTAAATCCATTTTTTCTCTAGGAAACTATCTTGTCTATAAATTATATCAGAAACAATTAACCCAAACTGTCAACATTAATTTCTTCAGTTTTCAAGTTGGCTGGCTATGTACGTAACGCACGATGAATCATATTTTTGATTTTTACCTCAAAGTAGGTTCAAATAAACAACGAAAAAAATCCCCAGATAACGTTTAAACAAAATATACGTATAGTCTGAATCATCCTCCTTACTCTAATAGTTTTTGAGGCAATTTTGGATGAAAAAAAAACACAAAGAAAATATATTTTTGACTGACTTCTATAATGAGACCACGAACGTAAAACTGAAATACATCGACAAACTTTCTATTGTGAAATTCAACCATAAAATGTATGCTACAGGCAAATTATAACCTGCTGGTTTGGAAAATGTCTAAAGTGAGCACCCAGTTTAGCATTATAATTACAGAGTTAATAGAGCCCCCTCAAAAAAATCATTTCATCTCTGATAACGGTCTATGAAGTTCAGGGGTCATATAGTTTGAAAAAATATAAAATTCCATTTTCTGACGATCTAATCAATCGGCTTTTCAACTGCTCTGACATACAGGTTCATAATTTTTACTCAAAAAGAAGATTTTTCAAAAAATATTAGCATTCCATCTACATTTATATGTGAATAGGTCTGAATAAGTGATTAAGATAACCACACCTGGATCCTACTGATTCAAAATATACATATATTTTGATTTTATGAATTGACTTGGTTTTTGAGAAAATCCTAGATGAAAAACACAAAAAAGAAATATTTTTGGACAAATTTGTTTTCTGATTGCGCGAACGCTGACCCCATACGAATTGGGGGTCTCTTTTTTTGCAAAATTTGGCTCGAACTGTGTGGTATCGGTTATGTGAGACTTGCCAATTTCGGACATTTGTTTCGTAGACGTGTATAAATGCCTATGTCGAACTCTTTGCATATATATATATATATATATATATATTTGTGTGTGTGTGTGTGTGTGTGTGTGTGTGTGTGTGTCAATAACTTTGTAGCCTAATTATGAAAAAGAAAATCTTTTTATGCAAAGATCCCATTTTTTGTCAACGCACTTATTTCGGTGCTGAATATTAATCACATAGATCGAACCTTAAACGACGACAACTTCACATCAAAATTCAGCTTATATCTACTATGCAGGCTGCAGACACAGTGGCACCCTCGCTTATAGGTATATAAATATGTACTTTATGAATGGCCTTACTTAATATACTTACTAATCTTACCTTTTTCTGGCGCAGCGACATTGATTTGGGGCACCCGCTGAGAATTGAACTTATTGTACTTGTCAGTGATCCGCAAGAGTGCCTTGCCAATCATTACCTGACAACAGTCGACCTTGAGCGCCCGTTCGAATAGATATTCACCATGCTTGACTGAGCACACACGGACACAATAGCATGGTATCCAGTGGAGACTGAACACTAATGAATTGTCCGCAAGAAGACTAGGTTGCTAACTGTCGGTCAATGGCAGACTCCCTGTTGTGTACTTATATATATTAATATTAGACACCGTCAACCAAAGCTGTCAAAACAGGTTTCTTCAGTTTTCAATTTGGTCGAGCTGGCTCCGTATGTAAGTATGTATGTATGTATCATGCGTGCAGGTCACACCAATGGAGCCAGAGGGCTAAAACTTTAAATATTTTCTCTTCAATGTTAAAAAAAGGGGTTGGGTCTTTTGATATTTTGTTTTGTCTCCCCCCCCCCAGAAGTTTTTTTTATTTTTGAGGGTTCATTTTACTATGTAAACTCATGCAAAATTGGTTGCTTTTAAAGTCCGCTTTTCTTTTTTCTGAAAAAAAAACATTCTAGCAATCCAACAAAAGGCAAGAGAAGTATTTATTTATTTACCACCTCTCATTCCAATCTTTTAATTGATCACTCTTAGAACGTTACGCAGCCAAAAGACGTTGGTATGTTTTCAGCTGTGAGACTCCCACCCCAAACTCATCCTTTTGAGTATCCTATGTGAGAGTCTAATGATTAAAAAAAGCAAAAAAGGTCTGACAAAGGAGTGTTCAATAGTTTCCAATACTCAACATTTAATTACTTCTTCCTAAAGAAGTATTAGAACACTACATCTACTTAGGACAACCAATCTCCATGAAATCCCCAAAAGAAGAAGAAATCAAGCAAAGAATTACACTAGGAGGACAAGCTTTTAATAGAGCAAGTTCAATTTTGAAAAAGAAGGAAATCCCATGAGTCCTAAAAACAAGAGTGTACAACCAATGCATCCTCCTGGTAGTCATCTATGAAGCTGATACAAGGAACCTGACCAAGAGACTGACCCTAAAACTGAGAACCATGCAACGTACATATGAAAGAATTATGCTCAACATCACATAGAGAGATAACAAGACAGCAAAATATGTTTGGGGAAAAAATAGGAGTCAGAAACATCATAGAATCCATTATAAAATTCAAATGGCAATGGGCAGATCATGTAGCAAGAGTGGCAGACAACCGATGGAACTCACAACATGGATCCCTTGAGATCACATGATAAACTGATGTCGGCAGAATAAAAGATGGAGAGACGAATTAGAAAAGTTCAGAAAGTATTGGCTCCTCAATGCTCACGATAGAGAAGTCTGACGAATCCTGGGGAAGGTCTATGTCCAACAAAGGATGATAAAAGACTGATGATGATGATGATGAATGAAATGTTTCCGGCGCTCCGGATGTTTGCAAACTTGTCATCGCTCCAACTTTTTATTTTTGTTGTCTATTTTGCGGGCTTGATATGACTTGATGGTTGACATATCGTAACAGACTGCACCCAAAATCGTATAGCATAGAGTATTTAACCGTAACTATCAAGCAAACAAAAGATTGATAACCCAAATACCCCCCAAAAACATGCTACGATCAGAGACCAGAGAGACCTGAATAAATCTTAACCTTCCAATCATCTGCTAAATATTGAAAAGAGGATAGTTAGAAAAAAAAAAAGGTTTTATCGGTCACTCAATAGAAACCGTGATCAATATTTTTTGGCAGGGGTGTGATCAATTAAAAATTGCGAAAAAAGGGTGATCAATTAATTAGTTACTTTTTCCGCCTTTTCTTCGACCGTCATTACTAAAAAAAAAGTTGGTTTTTTTTTTAAAGCGTGAATGATGCTGAATACAGACTAAAAGACCAATTCAGCTTTGATTCCCATTGTAAACTGAATCCCACAATCTATTTTTTAAACTAGGAAGGAAAACGAAAGATGTTGAAATTTTCAGCCTTTCGACTACATTTGTTGCAGCATGTATGCATAACACACACATACGTATATGGCCAACCAGGCCCACTTGAAAACTGCAGAAACCTACGTTAAAGTTGAATATGCTGTTGTTGATAGTTTTGGTCGACGATTTCTAATTAGCAAGAGCAATACGGTAGAATTGAAACCACAAATCAAATGAATGAGTAAAAGTTGATAGAATTGTCTTCGGGAAACCTTATTGTACGTAGACAATAGCTGTTTTCTATTCATAGTTGCCACTGTTCGATCTAATTTTATTTTCATGGGCCGGCACAGGAGCAAAAAGCCTTTGAGCCACTGAAGAAGCGGAGTTTGTAGAAAATATCTCAACTTTGAGACAACCATTGGTTTTTCTGTCTGAACTTTATGAAACAAAAGTCAGTTATTTTTCACAAAGACAAAAATAATTAATCAATGTATTGATTCCTCTTTAGTTTTTATGATTTCTTTTGCCGAAGTTTGAGTGGAGGCTAACTTTCTTTCTTTCTTGCTCTTAGTTTGTCTTGCATTATTTTGAGATCGGGAAGGTTCTTAACAAATAAGACGATATCGTCAGTAAATCGGAGGTTACTTAGGTATTCACCGTCTATCCCGATTTTTTTGTGTTCCGATTCTAGGTCTTGGAAGATCATCTCGAAGTGGACTGTAAAGAGTTTTGGTGAGCTGGTATCACTCTGTCTCAATCTTTTTTCTAGTTGAAAGGGCATTTTGGGGGACAAAGACACAATGGTCAAAATCGAAAATGCACAGCTGGAGAAAATAGACCACTACTTCTACATAAGACAGTGAGTCTCCATGAAGTCATCAAAAGAAATGAAGCAAAAAGTAAGACTGCGTTGGCAAGCTTTTGGTAGAGCATGCTCGACATTCAGGAACACGAAAATCCCACGAGTCCTAAGAAGAAGGGTATGCAACCAATTTATCCTCCCAATAGTCACCTATAGACCTGAAACATAGCACCTAACCGAAAGATTGACCCTCAAGTTAAGGATAATGCAACATGCACATGAAAGAATCATACTCGGTCTCACATTGAGAGATCATAAGATAGCACTGTATATTAGAAAAAACAGGAGTTTCAGATATCATAGTAACAGAAAGCTCAAATGGGAATAGGCTGGACATGTTGCATGAATGTTCAGACAACCGCTGGACATCACAACTCACATAATGGATCCCCAGAGATCATAAGCAAAATTGTGGCTGACAAGGAATAAGATAACGTGGCGAGCTAGATAAGTAAAGAAAGTATTGACCTTGCAATGCCGGCTCTTAGGAAAGGTCTGTGGCCAACTATGACGGACGCTAAAAGGCTGCTGATGATGATGATTCATTTATTTTAACTTAAACTTATATCGTGCTTGGCATTGAAATTGATAATTGATCCAATGTCCGTTTGTCCGTCCGTGTTACCAAAAATCAAGTTTGGCCTGACTAATGACAACTAATATATATATGTATATATATATATATATATATATAGAGAGAGAGAGAGGGGGGGGATCAATTCACAATGTATTATCATGCTAGAACGGTCCCTTATTTTGTACCCGGTTATTTTCAAACATGTTTTAATATGTATAATTGCCTATATACAAACTCTTTAAGACTACAATAATAGAGAAAGGAGAGTTGGACATTTCTATCATCAACGATCTTTTCAGAAATCGTGTACACGAGAGATGAAACGGTCACTTATTCGTCTATTGGAGAATTTTTTTTTCTATTTTTCATCTGAAGACAAGACAATTTCCGCATCTACAGATGAGTTTGATTCCAAACACGCATACTTTTACACAGCTACAACCAACGGTGAGAAAAAGTCATCTTGACCTCAAAATTACCTCGCTCCTAACTGTTCATTGGATTTAGCTGAAAACTAGCAAATCGAGTTTGTTTTTTGCCAGAAATCTATATCCATGCCAAGTTATAGAAAAATCAGAGAGGTGATGGTATTATTTTCTGACTTTATTGGATGATCTATCCTGCAATCATCATTTGATTATGGCCTACGATGACGGCTCAATTCTTGGTATGTCGGACAACAAAAGAAGTGAGGACGTTGAGCTGGAACGGAAACGATCAACCCATTACAAGATACTGTTCTGCCCATTTCCTATGGTTGAGCATTCGATGGGTGGAAAAAAGACGAAAAAGTGCTCATTCGACCGTCCATGCATAGACATAGAGCTGGATTACGGTCGGCTGCGTTACAGAGATAAAAGGAAGAAAGAATTCGTAGAATTTAAACTAAGACTAAGGAAATAATCATAAAAAGGATCAGAAGATAATATATCTATTTTTTTCTTTTGTTTCAACGGGCGTATCACTGATTAGTTTTTCATATTTACTGAATTGAGCTTTTCACGTGGGCCATTGTGGATTTGACTCGCTTGATATACACTGACTCGCTTGATATACACTGACTCGCTTGATATACATATATGTGAGACTTGCTAATTTTGGACATTTGTTTCGTGGGCTTATATATAAATGCTTATGTCAAACTCTTTGTATATACACATATACGTATATATATATATAGATCGAACCTCAAACGATGACAACTTAACATCTAAATTCAGATTATATCTACTACAGACACAGAGGCACCCTCGCTTATGGGCATATAAACATGTACTTTATGAATGGCCTTACTTAATATACTTGCTAATCTTAGTTTTTTTCTGGCACAGCGACATTGATGTGGGGTACCCACTGAGAATTGAACTTATTGTACTTGTCAGTGATCCGAAAGAGTGCCTTGCCAATCATTACCTGACAACAGTCGACCTTGTGCACCCGTTCCAAGATATACACCTGAATTTATTCCTCTAATTTACTCGCCATATTTTTTTAATCTGTTTTTCACATTTTTGCTTTCCTTAATTTTTCAATTTGCTCTTTTTTTTTTTTAATTTGCTTGCCTTAGTTTTATTTTCTTCTCGTATTTCTCAATAAGCTTGCCTTATTTTTCAAGTTGCTTTCATTATTTTTTTTTTAATTTGCTCGCTTTATTTCATAATTTGCTTGCCTTATTTGTCAATTTTCTTCCCGTATTCCTCAAGTTGATTGTCTGATTTTCCAAGTTGCTTCCATCATTTTTTTTTCTAATTTGCTTGCTTTATTTCCCAATTTGCTTGCCTTAATTTCCAATTCACTTTCGTATTTTTTAATTCGATTGCTTTATTTATTTATTTATTCATCTATTTGTTGTTGTTTTTTTCTTTGGCTTGTCGTATTTTTTTCTTATTTGCTTTATCTCGATAGGATAATAACATTGCAGTTGCGTAGATCCCTTTGCCGTTTTCTATTTACATTTTTTCATCAAACAGAAGTACGGCGAGCTGTAATACCTATAATTATCTTGTGTGGTGAAGACTAATGGAAAAGACCCGATATTTTTGTTGGTTTTGAAATAAGCATGTTTTTGGCTATGAACTCATTTACAGAAAAGAATTGAATCTGACCCTTCAGACCTTGCACTGCGACGTCTATTACTCTGTAAATGAGTTTTTGAAACAGTCAACCAAAACTATCAACATTATCAACAAAGGTTTCTTTGGTTCTGGGGTAAATTTTCCTCGCTTGCTGGCTGGCTTTGTACGTACATATGTTTATGTAACCTGTATAGGCCAGACCAATGTTGAGGATTATATCTATAATGTAATTTTGTGCTAAATCGTTCCTCTACCCCTTTGCCAATTTTTTTTTAAAATGATAATCCCAATACATCCTGTTGTAAAAAGACATAGGTCACGTGATAATGCCTATTGAATGACTGACAAAACCTGTTCCTCTATTCTATTTAGTTATTTGTTCATTTTTACGGTAAAGTACCCTTTCTCTGTTCGAAAAACTTCGACACTAGCCATTTTTTTAATTGATCAATTAAGGAAATTACTTATATTTTTCAGTTGACTGATGAATACTTTTTACTGTTTTACTCATGAAAGAAAGAAATACTGCGAGCAAATAAAAAAATCAAGCAAGAAAATCATAAACCTCAACAAAACTGAATCGATGAACAGAAATAATCAAATATTTAGTTACTGCTTCAATAGCATCAATTTTTTAGTTAAATCAGTTGAAACGTTTCTCTCAATGAAATCCATAGGTCTTTATCCTTAATTTATACCAAAAGCTAACGCCTATTATTTTCGAGTACCCACCCCCATGCGATTGCATTTTTTCCTCGCCAAAAAGACTTGAAATAATGGACATTATCTTTCTAGTGAAAACTCATGAAGAAGTCCGATGAATTTTATTAAGAGACACACTTCAACTGATTTAATTAAAACAGATAATATTTGAAACGGTTGAAGCAGTGACTGCAATTATTTGATTATTCCTGTTCATCGATTCAGTTTTTTCTTTAAATGCTCGCTTCTTTGATTTGCTCACTGTATCTTTTAACTTATTGTATTTTTTTTTCATTGCTTGTTGCAGTTTTGTATTTGCTTGCATTAGACTTTAATTGTCACGTCGTATTTTTCTATTTGCTCACTCCATTTTTTAATTTGCTTGCTGTAATTTTTAACTTGCTCGGAAAAAAGTACTGTTGAGAACCTTTAACCATGATTTTAAATTGGTTTTAGCATTACTTAACTTGAATTTAAGCAGAAATTGAAAAGTATACGAAATAAATAATTATATTATACATAATAACACCGTTGTCAATAGAAGCTGAATGAAAATCGGTTTATGCATAGTTACGATGAAAGGGAAGTCAATGCAAAATTTTTTCTTAGCCCATAGCCAACTCTTCTACATAGTGTCATTTAGATTAATTGAGAACTTTTAGAAATATTGTGTGTACTAACATGAATGAATACATAAGTTTATGAGAAAAAAAAAAGGAAAAAATATCTCTCAATCGGAGAAAATTTTGTATCCCTCCCCCTGCCCCTAACCAAATCCTAATTGCACCATAGTCTACCTCTCAGGGAAATTTCATTGAAATCCATAGACGACTCTAAGGGAGATATCGTACGGACAACCACATACCTATGGTACGGGGTTGGTAACTATTGAAAATTCCTGGATCCAGCCCCAGATTTAATCAATTTTTTCCTTGGCCCATTGCACACCTTTCTGCAAATCGTTATTGAAATTCATTGACGCATTTTGGAGATATTATGCGCACGAACAGAGGAAACAAACAAACAGACAGTCCGACATGAATGAATATTCATGAGTGGCTGCACATGATATGTGCCAAACGGACCATTTTCAAAATGTTGATATTTCCTTTATTTCCAGAGCTACAATACTCAGGTTTCTTTTTATTCTGAAGCTTTCTCCCTCTATAAATCATAATGCACTGTGTTCAACCTTCGTTTGGAGCAGGGTACATGAATGAAGGAAAGAAAGGACCCATTTTCCCATCAGAGGGCTTGACACATGAGCCACAAGAGCGAGTGCCTTGAGAGTTATAGTCTTGTAAGCGAACTGATTTTAGATATATCATTTTAAAGAGGCATTCACTCACGTATAGTTATCTTGGAAATGAAATTTTAACTGCTGTGTAAATAATGCAAAGCAATCGTTGCGGTTTCCTTAAAGTCATTTTACTGTCATCTGCTTTTCTTCACAATCATTAACGGGTCATTTTGGCGAGTTTATAGCTCTCCTTATAACGTTTCACTCTTCTGATTTACTTCTATCCCCAGCTGCCCTGGATATCCTTCAAGTGAAACGAGAGCAAAGATATGTATTTATAAGTAATAGTCTTTCCTCTGTCCATTTTAGAAACCATCAACTGAAACTGTCAACATAGGTTTCTTCAGCTTTCAAGTCCACTTGGTTGGTTGAATAGGTATGGAGTTGGAGGGCCGAATTTTAAAACATTTACCCCTCTTTCGATTTTTCTTTTTCGTTGTTCCAAATTTCCCTCTAAATAGGTTTTTGGGGGAGAATTCAATGTACAAGGTAAGCTTGTGCTAAATTCATACTTTTTTTTTTTGAAAATTCGGACTTCCATAGTGATTACTGCCCAACTAAGGATGAGAGAAATCATTCAATCATCGACCACCCCTTTTTACCAATTTTTCAATTTATCACCCCCAGCAAAGCATGCTGCCAAGAGAAGCTGGTCGCGTTACGGTTTCTAACCAGACCTGTTTTTTTATATATGTTGAAATGTAAAACGGCTCCGACGTTTTAAGGGAAATAAATAGATGTCAATTACTTGCTATTGTGTAATTTCTCGGGAAATTCTTTCAAAGGCGAATAAATATCTTGTTCCCATTATATGTAAATTTGAAAGAAATTGATCGTAAATAATTGCAACTTAATTTATAAGCAGGATAGACGCTGTAAGGGATATAATGGTGTCTATCCGTTTTTCTCTCTCTGAATGTAAGTACCAGAGTGTGTAAATGGATTTGGTAAATCTTATTTATTCGGTACTAAGATATACTACAATAAAGATCGCAAAAAGGTTTCCACATTAATGGCTAAAAATAGCCAGAATTTTTTAAAAAATCTTTTTCTAGCTAATTGCTGAAAATGTTAAGTATGCTTGAAAATTCATACAAAGGTTCCAAAAATGTTAAGTACCTACATTCCTGACTAAAATTCACAGACAGCCAGTCGACGATTTTCCCCTAATCACAATAAGTACTTTTTCAATGTGGTTGTCGTCTGTCGATATGAAAGGTCGTCCAGGTGTGACATCGGCTTCGGTTGATGTTTTTTCCGATTTGGAACGCTGGTACCACTCATGAAATTTTGTACGGAATAGACAATCCCATCATAGGCCTGTGACAACATCACAAAAGTCTATGAACATTTTTTTTCGTTTGAAATGAAACTTCACATAAGCTCTTCAAGATACCTAATTGTTCAACTTGGAGGAAAACCTCCAGGACACTACACGGGGGTTCGATGTAGCATGTCTAGCTAAAAAAAAGTAACCAATATGGCTAGATGGATGTTTTTTAATTCAAAAGGTAAAGATCACTGCTACCTAACATTTCAGTAATGAGCACGCCAAAACATCTCATTGGTGCGCTATTTTGAAAGTACGGTTTCATTATGGACAAACCTTGCACACACATACATAATGTGATACACAAAAGTTAGACCATGTTAAAACTCACTAGGACTTTTTCTTTTTAAGGGGTAAACACCGAAGGGAAATCTTTTTTTTTCCAGTTTCAAGGAACAAAAACAAGGACTTTTTTTACCCTTTTTATAGCCTTATTCATTTTCTTACAAAAATGCCCTCTTTTTGTATTAGCCCTACCCGAGTTTACATTGGACCAACCCCCTTTATTTCACATTAGACTCCCTCTTTTCAAAATCAGGCCATTTTTTTCTCTAAAAGTGTGAAGAAAGAGTGGTATCAGATCAATTTTGAAAACAAATTTAATTAGACGCTATTTGATTTCCCTCTAGCTTTACATTTCTTGTTTGGACTGAAGTCAAGTCTGCCCATTAGGGTTAGTAAGGTTTACTGTAATCCAGATATATTACCTTTACGATTAATCTTGAATAAATTGAAAGACACATCCGGGGTGTTACAATTTTTGTTTGCGTCAGTGCATATACGTATATGTATGTGTGTGTGTGTGTGTGTCCAGATTCTCTCTCTCTCTCTCTTTCTTTCTCTCTCTCTCTCTCTCTCTCTCTCTATATATATATATATATATATATATATATATATATATAATATATATATTTGTATATATATATATATATATATATATAATACAAATACATCCCCCCACACACATATATATATCTATAATACAAATACACACACCCTCACACACACACAGATATATATATATATATATATATATATATATATATATATATATATATATATATATATATATATATATATATATATATATATATATATATATGCAATACAAATACTCAGGTGTTTACTTGTGGTTGATATTTAATTAAAGAGGTTTCATTGTATGAACAGACACTATATCAAATATAGAATATAAAAATAACCAATTACAAGTTTGAATTTGTTTTGTGTGAAACTCTCACTTTGACTATATATATATATATATATATATATATATATATATATATATATACATATATATATACATATATATATACATATATATATATATGTGTGTGTGTGTGTGTGAGAGAGAGAGAGAGAGAGAAAGAGAGAGTGTCAGTCTGTCTGTGTTTCTCTGTCCGTATGACCTTGTACTGTTGAGTAAGGCCACACAGGCACTTCTTCCTCTACATGTTAATCCTGGATCTGGAACCTGTCTATTTAACACAGATTTGTACAAAGGTCGTCAGTGACAACGTAGCTTCTTACCAATTATTTCCTTTCAGTTGACATACATCCTTTCATTTGCAAGGTTACAGACAACGTGGAAGGAATGAGCAAGTCGAACAACAGGTTGAAAACAAAAACGTTATTTACTGTCATCGAAGCTCAAAAAAAACACAAATGAAACCATTGTTCTAATTAAAACACTTGAATTTGTCCTCACAGGATCTTGGCCAACAGGGTTTTCTTTACACATTGAAAGTAACTCCTGTGTTTATTTTCCCTTTTCAGACCTGTCCACATCTCTCAATATGATGCTTTTCGATCGGTTTGAATTCGTGATGTCATCAAAAGAACATCTATTCTAATAGTTTGTGTAACAGTGTTGTCACGTACCATTTGTTACTAATATCTAAAAACAGAAATTGAGCACTTAGAATATTTGGTATAAGATAAGGTTTACTAAATGGCAAATTGAGGACAAAGACACAACGATTAGAATAGAAAATGCAGATGTGAAGAAAGTAGATCACTACATCTACCTTCGATAACGAATCTCTACGAGACCATCAAAAGAAGAAATAAAGCGAAGAATCACTATGGGCTGATAAGGTTTCGGTAGAGCCAGTTCGACCTTCGGGAACAAGAAAATCCCATCAATCCTAAAATATAACTAAAAAAAGGTTGACATACAAACTGAGAACCATGCAACGTGCAAAGAAGAGAATCATGCTCAGCATCAGATGGAGAGATTACAAGACAACCTAGTATATGAAAGCGGAAACAAGATTCAGAGATATCACTGAAACCAGAACTCAAATGGCAATGGGCTGGTCATGTTGCAAGAATGTCAGACAGTCGTTGGACATCACGACTCACAACGTGGATTCCTAGAGCTGACGTGCTAAACTATGCCCGGCAAAATATGGGATACTGTAACGAACTAGATGAGTATTTGTGCTGCAACACGCATGATAGCGAGCTCTGATGAATCTGGATGGTGGGGTCTATGTCCAAAGATGAATACAATCAGGATGAACGTATCTATAACATGCTCAAACTTATATTTGGGTTGCAATTAGGCTTTTATTGGCCACCAGGTTTTATCTATTAGCCTCGAAATTTATGATGAACAGAATGGTATCTAATAACCAGCTTCTTGGCCCTCATTAAACGCATAAACATTTGATTGTTTGTGCCTTTCATGATTGCCAAATTTGGTTATATATATATATATATATATATATATATATATATATATACATATATATATTAAGGAATAGACATATTTGGTCCGACAGAATCAATTATAAATTGTGTTATATCATATAGAAACTTATTTGAGATTATCTCCCGAACAACATAATTAGAATAAACAATTAAAGGGAATGGGGCTGCTACAGGGATCGAACCTAACATCGATAGGGTGGTCACTTTGACATGGTGACGCTTTTATCATTGATCTACACAGCCGCCGGTAATGCAAAGGCCCGAATGACTGCTTTCACACCGAATTCTCATCTCGTTTATTCTCGGTCTATTCGTCTCTTTCAAGGCGAAATGATACATTCACCGTGTAATAACGGAAGATCATTTCAAATAGAGTTTTGATATGATATAATGCAATTTATATTCATTCCTTTGGATCATGTATCAATTTCTTGATAACATATAAATATTCATTCATATATATATATATATATATATATATATATATATATATATATATATACATGTATATATACGAAGAGAAAGGGGAGAGAGAGAATATTACGTATTCATAATCTGGTTCACTTGTCAAGGCGATTACTCACTTTAGCTTAGTTCAATGTAGTAATGAAATTGAACTGACTGAACTAACTAGACTGGCACGTTATCTACAAAACAACGTTGGTATCCATCCATGTATGAAAAAGAATGGATTGGTATTTATGAAGCTTACTATAGTCTAACACAGGGCACTCATTGAGAACCAAACTCACCCCAGAAGTAATGATCTAAAAAACTACATTGCAAACTATTGTTTCACAACGAAAATCCCATCGAGATACCAAGTTGTAATGAAATTTCTATGTCCTGCTTTTACTTGAGGAACTTAGCGAACTACTCAATGTTAGCCTTTCGACTGTTCATTGCACTTTGGAGAAGATAAGAAAGTGTCAAAGGTTGGAAAATGGGTCCCTTGTGTCCTCTTCTTAGCTAATCGCCAGCAACGTGCCGATCAATATGTGTCAATGCAATCACAACAGCTATATGCGCTTTTTGAGAGTCGTTACCGGGGATGAGAAACGAAAAAGGAGTTATGTCAGGTTAAATATGCAAGAAATCATCGATAACAAACTTTTAAACGAGAATAAGACAGTCGTAGGTGAAGTTTGCTCCCAACAACTTCTGCGTTTGAAAACATATTTGGACAGAAAATGATCATCTTAAGTGAACGTGAGAAGGGAACATCCTTAGTAACGATAACGCACGCCCACATACTACCCGGGTAACCAAAGATCTCACCGAGACATTCGGCTGGGGGGGGGGAGAGAAATGATTCATCAACCATAATCTCCTGCTCCTGCTTCAACTAACTGTCATTTGTCTAGGGACTTGCAAAACTATTTTAGTAATGGACGAAGACTCATTTCTAGCTATGAGCTTGGAAACCAGTTCGTCCCTTATTTTAGGTAAAAATCGAAACGATTTAACGAATGTGTTATCGAAAAATAATGATAGATGGAATTAGATTATCGTAATCTGAGGAAAGTATATAAATGATAAAGTGTATCTTTAATCACAATTATATTTGTCTTTCCAAATGAACTGAAATATCGGGAAGGACTTTCGTTACAACCTAATAGATTATACCTATCGGAGCCTGGATGTTGTAGCGCTCAGTGAAGGTCGGATTCAATAACAATAGTGTGCAGTACTAGTTTATAAGCTTTTTTCCACTAACATGAAGTATCTTTGGTATAAACACATCCCAGCCAGAGACCTGGTAGTGCCTCTAGACTTTCGATACACTACCAATTCAACTCTTTAAGAAATACCGACGAAGAGGTTCATTATAATTATGGATAATATTATCAGATGGTTATTGGTATTGAAATTAGTCGGTTCAAAATACTTCATTAGAAATGAATCGGATATTTATTATGATAAATTAAGTTTCGAATTGATTTTTATTGTTTATGAAAATGTCATATCATTTACTATTGTTTATAACAATGAAAGTATATTTATGGCAATTGAATGTAAATTGTTCCAATGTTTATATCCTTTGCTCAAAGTTATCAGTTGGTTATTGTTATCGAAAAGACCCTGTCCCTGAATGATCACAATAAGGACCCTTCAGTAATAGAAAATGTCACATTTTCCGATACCACCAACAATACAATACCATATTCGATTTGATGTTCATTCATTCATTTCTTGCCGCTTGAAACCAGACCAGTCAGAGGTCTCGGGGTTCTATAGGGTCTTTGGTTTACGTCATGCAGCATGGTACTGAAATCGGTCTCCTCTCCGGGACGATTAACGAGATAGCAACGGGATGCTCTCTTCATGATGCCTTGTTACTTACGGCACCTAGTATTCCCTGAAGGTCACCAATCTAGGAACTGATCAGACTCGACGTTGCTTAACTTCGGTGCTAATACAATGACCGGTGTATCTAACACGATTTGACCGTAACAATTTCCTGTTGTAATAGTGCAACACAGTTTAACCCTCTCAAATGTGTGAAATTTAGTTCTAGGACCACTTTCACCTTGATTATGACCCCCAGATAGTTACCCAAGATAATTACCCCCTGTTAATAGTATAGCAACAGTAAAGTTGAAGTTTGTGAGAATGTAGTTGGCTATCTATATGATTGAACTCAGGGGGAAATTCTCCGGGGGGCAATTGTTCAAAGTTATTAATCGGCGAGCGAGTGCACTCATTCTTGGGACAGTCGTCCTAAAGGGGAGATTGTTCAGGGGGCAGTTGTCCTGATACCGTGAGATTTTTCCCACCAGAACCAATTCCTTTCCAGCAGATGAGAACAAAGGAATCATTTGGTCCGATGATCAAGTGGGTTAAATAATGTAAATATATGAAAAAGAAAGAAAAGAAAAGAAAACAACAAAGATGAAGAAAGAAAAAAAGGATCGGTGGTTGTCAGACAGATTGTAAAATTATTATAATGATTTGATTGTAAGAGATTTATTTACGCGGAGGCGGAACAAGTTGAACATTGCTCAAGGATATTTATTTTTTTAAATCTATTTTTGTTACTTTAGTACCATTGAAGTCTCGGTAAATTTAAATTGAAAAGGTTTGAGAGAAAAGGGAGAAAGGTTAGAGCATATGAAAGAAAAACATATCAAAAAGATGAAAGTAATCAGCAGGAAAGGAAATAGCTGAAACCAAAGGAAGAAAAAAAGGGGGGATGGATCGAAGCAAATGAATAAAGGAAAAGAAATAAAGGAAAAGAAAGAGTGAACGAAAGGATGAAATGAGGGAGAAAGACGAAATGATTAAAAGAAATCATGAATGAGAGAAATTAATCATAATAATGAAGGAAAACAAGAAAGATTACAGTGATTACACACAAAAATGTATAAGGAAAATAAAAGAAATCAAAAGAAAAAAGAAATGCTGAAACCAACGAAAGAAACATTTTTAAAGTGACAGAACAGGATAGAAAAAAAAATGGAAAATACATTCAGAAAGACTCGCCTTTACAGTCAATAATTGAACAACCGTAGCATCAAAATTTGTAGTCATGTAAAACAATCTCCATCAAAGAGTAAATATGGTCTGACTAAATTCTACGAATGACATCACTGGCGTTTTACACAGGAAAGCAACCAAAATCGAGTAAAAAAAAAATTTTCAGAAATATCTAGATTCTAGATGATTATTCCCACTGGAAAACATCTAAAATGTATATTTTTTTTTTTAACCTCTAGATTCTGGAAAATCTAGATGTTATTGATTACCCTGTTAAAATTAGGACCCAAAGAGTTAAAAAAAAAAAAAAAAAAGAAAAGAAAAAGCTTTTTTTCTAATTATCGGAAATTATGTTTTTAAAAGGGTTTTAGTAGAGTATTGATGTTAATTTTCAAGTCTGTATATAAAATAGTATGGCCAGCAGTGCTGGAACACATCATCATCATCATCATCATCATCATCAGTCTTTTAGCGTCCGTCGTTGGACATAAACCTTCCCCAGGATTTGCCACACTTCTCTATCATAGGCGTCACGGAGCCAGTACTTCCTGAACTTGTCAAGCTCGTCTCTCCATCTAACATTTTGCCGGCCTCGGTTGCGCATGTGGTCTCGAGGAATCCATATTATGAGTCGTGATGTCCATCGATTGTCTGCCATTCTTGCAACATGGCCAGCCCACCGCCATTTAAGATTTTTTATGGATTCTATGATGTCCCTGACTCTTGTCTTTTCTCAGATGTACTGTACTGTCTTGTGGTCTCTCCATTTGAGGCCCAGCATTATTCTTTCATGTGCACGTTGCATGGTTCTCAGTCAACGGGTCTGTCTCTTGGTTAAGTTCCATGTTTCAGCTCCATAAGTGACTATTGGGAGGATGCATTGGTTATAAACCCTTAAAATCCTTTGCCTTCTTTGATATCTACGATTGATTAATACTTACGAAAAGATGGGAGTAGCCTGCTTTGTCACTGGAATATTCTTTCAATTTCCACCAACAGCAGAGTTCGTCGTTCGAGCCCAAGTAAATATACTGGATTGCAAATGCTTTATTTTCGATGTAGGTTCTCCTCGGAGAGAGATTTATTTGCCCAGCCCCCTTCCACGATGGCACGATGACTCAAGGTCATTTTAATCAGGGGTTCCCGCACTAATGCACGGAGTAGGCGTTGCTATGGGGTTCTAATTTCTATGGACTAGGTCCACCTTGGTTATGTTGCTCACAGAAGGGGTTGGGGCACAAGAGGCTCAGCTTCCGGCATCTGGTGTTTCCAGACCTGGCACCAACAATTTAGGTACTGAAAAGGCTAGACGATGCTTATCTTCTGTGACCCTTCAACAACCAGTGTATCAAATGCAATTTAGTTGTAAAAGTATCCTATTAGACTAAGATTATTAAAAAGAAAGAAAGAGAGAAAGAAAGAAAAATGATGTGTACGCAAAAAAACAAGCCTGACTCCATACTTAATTCTATTCCGATTGAAAATTACTGTAAGCTCCATATTGCATACATAATAAGTAAATATTATCGATAAATAAGACTTTGGCTCAGTTGGTAATAGGGCCGCCTAGCAATCACTTGGTCGTGATTTCAAATCACAGCAGACATATTTTGATTTTATATGCGTGAATGATGTAATGTGACAGGATAGATAAAAGTTAGTGAGTTTAGTACCCTAAATTAGGTGAGGATTGATCTTGTTTTTTTTTTGTTACCGTAGAAAATAATCAACTCCAGATTTGGACTGATGTTTGACAACAAAAAGCGATCAGTAACTCGTAAATGAAATAGTGATACAAGCAAATTAACGTTAGAAGAACACGCCACATTCTTTCTAACGTCATCTCTTGTTTCTACACTTTGTCAACAATGGCTTTTTACTGTATACAAATCACAATGCAGCAGTTGAAATTCCCTTTCCTCTGCTTCACCGTCGCATCTCTCCGCTAACACACTTTGCCACCCTCCGGCACCCATGCCATCCCTCTGTGGTGTTGGTGAGACAGAAAATCTAAAACGGATAACAGTGGGGTCAGTGGACACAATACATTCCGTCGATGTCGAACCAGCGGGCCGGCCGTGACAAGTCGATTCAAATCGTGAAGTAACATTAGAAATGCGCTAATTCTCGGAGTTGGCAGGCTGGCGTTTTGAGATTTACGGTGCTCACCGAACTTCGTGTTCGTGCGCGCTCTATATAGAGACAGAAAGTGGTACAATGGGCTTTTTCAAGAGTTTGCTGTTTAGCCGTTTTCTTTATCAGTCTGAAAATCTCTCCTCTTTTCTTTTTCTCGGTGTTTTTTTATTTTATTTATCATATGTACTATTCAAAAGTTGCAGTAATTATCTTCAGTCGGAATAGTACTTGGAGTGGATTTTAACCCAGCAGCTGCCAGGCTTGTTCATAAATATGTTCTTGATACATCTATTTATGTCAGTGGTTCTCAAATTTTAAAAACTAAGTGTAAGAATGAAAAGATTTTTTCTTTCTTTACAGCAAAAAAAAAAACACGACGGACCTCTGAAAGTACACGGAAGGTAACAATGAAAGCGGTAGTTTGGATGGCTGAAAAATAGAGTCAGTTAGTCTATTCAAGTTTTCACAACGTTAGTAGAAGTATTAAATGCATATTTCTTTCGGGATATTTCATCATTTTTCGGGAACGTTTCAACTTCTTATTTCAATTCACTAAATGCTCATCCGTCCGGATAGAGCCATGCTCTCTGAATTTTCTGTGCTTACTAATGGGATCCCTGGGACATGTTTTTTTTTCAGTTAGTTTTCGACCCCCCCCTTCACCCGAAAAGTGCGTTTGCAATCACCCTGATGGTGATAATTTGATTTCCGTCTATCAATAGAAATTAAACGTCTGATTCTCGATGTGCACTGTCGTGACTTCATTATCGACACTGGAGTCTCCAAGATTTCCAATACCACGAACATTAACATTATGTTGTGAAAGGAAAGTAAACGCTGGGCCGGCTATACACCGAAAATCAAAGACTATTATTTACAAACGACAATTCGGTGAACTGGTCCCTGTCTAGGATAAAAGAGGGGCTCCATCAAGGAGATACATGAACTCCATTAAAAAAGCCATAATCATTGGAATTCAAAATCACCTATTGAAAACCATGGCTGTCGATGAAAAAAAACTTTGCGACGTTACTTTTTTTCAGGCAACCTGATTTTCTGAAGTAAACTACAGAACAATATTCGAAAAAAGGGACAGCGTAGTAAAATCAATCTCCTCCAGTTACCAGACCTTCTCTCCAAGCCATTTAGTGAAATACATATGTATAACTGACTGAAGTGACAAATAATTTTTTTTAAAGTTTCGTAATGTGTTCAGTGTTTAGAGTTTGTTTATTTTTTTCAATAATCCTGAAAAGAAGAGTATACAACCAATATATTCTCTTGATAGTCACTTATGGAGCTGAAACATGGAACCTAACCAAGAGACGAACCTGCAAGCTGAGAAGTATGCAACGTGCGCATGAGAGAACCATGCTCAATCTAACATGGAGAGATCACAAGACAGCACAGTATATAAGGAAGAAAACGGGTGTCCGTGACATCATAGAAACTATTAAAAACTCAAATGGCAATGGACAAGCCAAGTTGCAAGAATGAAAGACAACCGATGGACATTACGTCTCACCACATGGATCCCCCAGAGATCACATAAGAAATCGAGGCCGACTAAATACAAGATGGAGATATGAACTGGACAGATTCAGGAAATACTGGCTCCACGACGCCAACGATAGAGAATTGTGGCGAATCCTGGGGAAAGTCTGTGTCCAACGACGGACGTTAAAAAACTGATGATGATGATGATGATGATGATGGTGGTGGTGGTGGTGGTGATGATGATGATGATGATGATGATATACATACAAGATTTGACACCTCTTGGTACATCGCAATGTTTTTATTAAAGAGTGTAATAGCTTACGTACAATTCTGCCATGGACTCAGGTTTCGTCAGAGCTCGGAGAGTGGAAGGTTCTTCGAGAGAAATTATGAAAATTACAGAAATGCCCGGATGGTAGTTGGGGTAGAGACATTGTTGCGTTTTGGGTGGAGACAAAGTAAGTTTCTTCATTACTCTTTATTAAAGGGGGAGGGTTTATATATATATATATATATATATATATATATATATATATATATATATATATATATATATGTATATACATATATATATATATACATACATATATGTATATATATATATATGTATATACATATATATATATGTATATACATATATATATATATATATATATATATATATATATATATATATATATATATGTATATACATATGTATATATATATATATATATATATATATATATATATATATATATATATATATATATATATATATGAATAACCCCCCTTTAATAAGACAAGCAGGTGTCCTGTTTGGTAAATAAGGTTGTTTGGGGAGGGAAACGTGTGCCCTGTTGATGTGGTAGGTGTAGGGAAAAGGGTGTTGATTTGTTTTCGTGGTTGAGAATCATCTGTTAAAGGAGCTATGCAAAAATGTATGTATAAGAGGATTTAGAAAATATCATACCGTTAGCCAGCATCAAATTTGTTGTATGCGGTGTTATTTCATGTTGAATCTTGTGAGGACATACTCGATGCACCTGCCTCTTCTGGAGACGTGTTCGTAGTTGATTATTTGTGCTTTTTAGGATGAGGTCGTGGTGTAAGAGATTCTGATGTTGGGTCAAAGAGTTAAGGCGATTATCCAGTATCAAGGCCTTTCAGTGTTCGTAAATTCACTTGTGGAGGGATTCAATTTACGTATATCAGAAAAGACCTTTCTCCTCTAATACAAATTAATGAAGAAGTTCACTTTGTCTCCATCTATACACAACAATTTTTCTATCCCAACTGCTATCCGGGTATGTCTATAATTTTCACAATTTCTCTCAAACAGTATTCCGCTTTTAAAGCTCTGACGAAAACCTGTGCCCACGACTGAAACGTACGTAAGCTATTACACTCATTAATAAATGAAAAAAAAACATCGGTGTACAAAGAAGTCTCAAGTCTATCTTCTTTTTTCCATATTGTCAACTTTTCCCCAATATATATATATATATATATATATATATATATATATATATATATATATATACATATATGTGTGTGTATAAACTGCTGAAGTCGTTTCAGTGGAAAGGTCCATAGTTCCAAGTGGTTGGTAGGAGGATATTTTAAACGGCAAGAGTATGACCAATGAATTAGTTACCTCTCTTGCCTTTTGCGGCAACACTGGAAAAAAATTAAGTCTTAACGCAGCTGGACACAAACTAAGGAACCAATTCAAAATTAATTTACATTGTAAATTAAAACTACAATAACGACCTTCTTTTGGGGGGATGGGAGGTCGAAAAACGTATTTCTAAATATGATAAGGAGTAAATGCTTTAAATCTTCAGTCCTCTACTTCCATAATGGCAGCGACAACATACATAGACAGCTAACCAGCCAGACCCAATTAAAAACTGATGAAACCAATGTTAACAGTTTTGTTTGGCCGTTTCTATTAGAAAAACACTAATGAAGATTCATAGGGATTAATGTCATTTTGTAGGACTCCATAGATTCATTTGAATGATGTTTGTGTACGTGCTAGGTAAATTTTGGCAATTTTACCAAAGAATTGATTATAAACTAAGCCGTCAGATCTCTCTCTCTCTCTCTCTCTCTCTCTCTCTCTCTCTCTCTCTCTCTCTCTCTCTCTCTCTCTCTCTCTGGACACTTCGATTTCAAGTGGGATCAATGTTGGTCGTCTGAGGGTAATCTTAAAATCTAAAGAGTTGTCATGGCGAACTCTTGGCCGCTCAGTGCTGGTCGAAAGTATAAGTGCTGATAGACAGAAAAAAAAGCCTGCACTTTTGCGAACCTGAACCTAAGCTCTCATCCCTCCCCCCCCCTCTCTCTCTCTCTCTCTCTCTCTCTCTCTCTCTCTCTCTCTCCTCATGGACATTGGTAACTTCAGGTATGGCACCGCAACGTTCAGAGAATGGGTATGCGCGGGTCCAACAGCGTGATCTTCTGAACATGCAGCCGGTTGGAAAAACTGTATAATAAACACATAATAAGCTCGCCATCACAGTCAATAATCAAACAACTGTAGCGTCAAAATTAGGAGTCATCTAGAAAAAATTTCCATTGAAAGATAAATATGTTCAGATCAAATATTTATGACATCACTGTGGTTTTCCAATATAAAGCATCTTAAATCTAGAAACATCTAGATTCTGGAGAATCCAAGACATTATCGAACATCCCGTCAGAATAAAGCCCCCATATAGTTTTTTTTTAAATCTCCCCAAAAATAGAATATCTCTTAAAGGGTGTGATTGGATACTGGTGCCAATTTTTAAGTCTGTAGTCAAAATGGTATGGCCAGGAGTGCTCAAACAAACCAGCAAACATGCAAACACAAGCAAGTATAAAAAGGGTAGAACTCTTTGCTGTATTCAATGGCTATGGTTGTTCGATTCGCCATCTTTGGAGGCTACGATCGTTCAAAAAATATTAGTTGAATAGATAGTCAATGTTTTATCAGGTCCGTTATAAACCGTCGTTTTCATAGAATTAACATATCACCAACATACACAACGAAAATTAACTGAACCATAAAAACATATACTTAGCATATTGTGGAGTAACACAGATTTGGCCAAGAATTCCGAGCGACGACTTTTGAAAAGTTCTTGAATTATTAGAGAAATTTTAAAAGATATTCCGTTTTGTTATTTTCTTTGTCTAATGCCAATCTACTATAATTAAAAAAACTTTGTTTCTTTTTTTTTCAGAAATTTCTGTCTGTAACTATGGATTCCTCCGCTTGAATGGAATAATCTTATCGATAAAAATATTTGCTAACCACAATCTGAAACAATTAATTCTTCCAATTGAATGAGTTCAGTGCGTTCTTTCAAAAACATCATGTGATAGAAATTCAAATACATTCGTGAATTATTTGCATGGAATAACTTGAAATATCAATAATGTCTGTTCAGACTTGAGGTAATGATGTCTTTGTAAGTCAATTGGTACATCCCAGAAGAATCAAGACCCTTACCCCTTGCAGGAACACTATTGGGAACATTAAAACATTCTGGGTAGTGGAATTGATCTCCAGTTACGTGACTGCATCTGGATATCCAGTAGATGTCAATTGATACACTTCATAAGTTGAAAATTTTAGAAAAAAAATGAAAAAAGGAACTTTGGGAACATCCGAAATTGATCTAACACAGGTGTCACGTTGGGTCCTTACGGGATATAGATGCAGGTCTCAAAAGAAACCGTCACGTGACCAACGTTATTTGGCAGCTTACCATGTCAGAGGTGATCAATTTAAAAAAAATTCAAAAGGGATGATCAATGAATAAATTACCTCTCTTTCCTTTTGTTGGGTGATCATAGTCCGAAAATAAGAAATAAAGCGTGAACACTGCTTTAGACACAAACTGAGAGACTAATATAGCATCAATTTACATTGCAAATTCGAACTCCCATTCAAATATTTTTTTTTCATTGAGGCAGATATTCTGTTTCTTACATAATGAGTAAATATTGAAATTGTCAGCTCTCAAGCTCTATAGTTACGGCCTGTACGCACAACACATACATAGATAACTAACCAGCGAGGCAGACCCACATAAAAACTCAAGAAACCTACATTATTGTTGATTATGATGATGTTGACAGTTTTCTTTTTGACTGTTTCTAATATATGCGTCGGCTCATTCTGTTCGGACTTGTTAAACCTTATGAATAATGAATCCCAGTTGGCGAATCCTGGGATTATTTCACCGACAAAATGGATTCAGGTTTAGGTCAATTGACCGGACTTAATTGTGAAATGATAGGCTTATCCTGCACGACTGATGACACATTGGATCTCAGCCAAACAAGTGACCTTTAAGCGGACATTGTACGTTGCATTGACTGCCTCGATAATAGCTTGAATTACTCAAATAACGAATGCATAGAAGACCCGGATACCATGATGGGTTTGTGTATTTATAGGCTCGCGCATGCGTATATATCGAGATAGAATAATAGGTTAAAATTTCTACAATAATTGATAGAACTGCAGAATGACATGCTGTACTTTCGTTACATGGTTATGCATAAAAGCATATTGTGGCCAAACACCTGATTGGGGGCTGGAGTAGACTTTTTACACCGTACAAGAACGAGAACTAGAACAATCCTTGCCTAATTCAATGTTGTAAAACTTTCATTATTTGTTTGTCCCAACTGATTAAGCCAAAACGATACATATAATTAACTTTTCCCAACCGTGATTCTAAATTAAGTTTCTATTAGGTTTCATGCATTTTCACAACTTGAATGAATGTGTATTCTAATATCGAATAAGTTTTTCAAATGTAAATTATTCAAGATGTCCATAGAGGCATTTTGTTTAATCAATAAATAAAGTAAAATGTTTCTCTTTACATATATTTATCGACACGAGATCTGACTTACTGAAAAGTAAATTGTCCGTACAAGTATACAATCAGGTCATAAAACCAACTATGATGTGCGGGTGTTGAAACTTACAAACTACTCAGAAACATTTCAGATTAGCATACAGGGCAAAAGAAAGAGAAATGTTTCGAATAATTATTAGCAGTATAAAAAGATCAATATGGATCCAAGAAAGGACTAGGGTGAAGGTTATCGTACAAGTAATCAAACAACAAAATGGAAATGGGCAGGGTATATAGTGAGAAGCAAGAACAATAGATGATGCAAGCAGCTAACTGATTCGAGTCCCAGGGACACCAAACGCAGTATGAATAGACCAGACACAAGATTGAGAGAGGGGATAGAAAAGATTGCCGGTAAAATGTGGCAGAGATTAACGTAATCATGCCCATTATGGAAGAAAATGGGAATGGCCTTCGTCCAGCAATGGGTTGATGATTATGATGATCAACAGAAATACCTCCCATGCATCATAGCTATATGTCAACACCACATCAAGAAAATTTCTCAATGAATTTCGATGACATTTTTTTTTTTTTTGTAGGCCACGGCTTAGGGGAAAATTTGTTGAATTCTGGAGCGGATCCAGGAAATTTTCAATTGAGAGATCTTTTTTAATTTTTTTTTTTTTTCATATATTCATCCATTTACCCATGTTCTCCATGGAATATCTCCAAAAGATCTCGATTAATCTTGATGGCATTTTAGGGCATTGGCAACAAAAGAATTGATTAAATTCCGAATTTTTTTTTACTGCTACCTCCCCCGCATCATGACAATTTTTTTAGCTGATTTACTAATCATTTTTAGTGACAATGGCCTTTGCAGAGGTGTGTACTCCTGGACCGCTTTCTAGCTTGCTTTTTTTTATTTGTTCGTTCTTTTGTGGGGTTTTTTTCTATCTATTTGTTTTCACGAACGTGGTCTTGGTTAACGGCAAATATGGCCACACCTTGGCAATATTTTAAGGAATTTAATTGAAACTGAATAACCTTACTTGCCCAACCTGCTGGGCGGGTGCATACGAATGCATCTCACCCGTCAAACATCCAGATCAGGGAATTTCCAACCCAGTCAGGTGATAAAATCTTATTGAGGTTTCAAAATTACAAAATTTGATAAGGCGTTTGGAGTTTCAAGTTGAGCAGAGTTGTTGGATAGTAAAATATCACGCAAGACGAAAAATATTCAAGCAACAGGTCTGGTTAGTCAATCAAAAGAAACTGTCACATGACCAACGTCTTTTGGCTGGGTGCTGTGTTAAGGGTTATCAATTAAAAAAGTTGAGGGAAGAGGTGATCAATGAATAGATTTCTTCTCTTGTCTTCTCTTGTACGATGAGAGTCCAAATTTTAAAAAGACAGAATTTTTTTTTTAAGTTTGAATGCTGCCGGACACCAACTAATGGACCAAGTTAACGTAAAGGTAGCCATAATAACAAGTAAATGTTTCAGCCCTCTAGCTCCTTTAAACGCGCGACACATATAGATGGATAGCCAGTTAGTTAGACCCACGGAAAAAGTTAGGAAACCTACGTTGATGTTGACAATGTTCATGTTGATAGTTTTAGTTTTTCGGTGTGTAATATCCAGCGAAAGGTTTGTAAACTTTACAATGCTGGCAAATCATAGGCATTTTAGAGCGCCCTGTAATGGATATTAAACTAGCTAAACAGTGTAATACTACCCTCTTGAGTTCGATTCTCAGAGTGTCTCACATTTGTCACCTTGCGCAAGACCAACCTTACAAAATACCTTTGATGCTAGGGCCCCGTGCCGTGGAGTTAGTATCGCAGACCTTTGATACACAATATGTATGGCCGAAATTATTATCATTATTATAATTATTATTATTAGGAATCTCACACCAGTTGCCTGTTGGTAACCGCTGGAGTTTGAGTGACAGCAAGTCTCCTCAAGTCTCCAGCCCTCATCTCCTAGTACTCATACGTCACAGTAATACTGCGATTTACAGTTTCACACCGGTTGCCCAGTGGTTATCGCTGAAGGCTGAGTGACAATAAATCTCCTCAGGTCTTCAGCTAACGTCTCCTCTCTCTTTCACCTATCATGTCAGGGCTAAAATTCGTTGCAGTACTCAAATTTCTAGCACCTTCCTCAATATCCGTGCAGTTCCCAGTAGTGCTGTGGTCTGTACGGTCTCAATCCTTCCCCTAATCCCAATCTCCTCCAGTCCCATTATTATAATTATTATTATTGAGTTTTCACACCAGCATCCACTGCTGGTCTTCACTGAAGACCAAGTGACAGTAAGTCTCTTCAACAGTGCGAGGCTGACTTCGGTATTCTGTCTGACTTCAGAAATGCTAACGTCTGGATAATCTAGGTTATTCCTGAGATCCCAAGTCCATCGAGCTTTTTTTTTTTTTTGCTTGTATTTTTTGCGGGGTGGGCCGTTCTCAGAGCTCTGACCACTGATTGCCCTACGGTCAACCTAAAGTTCCACAGCTTCTGCGGTTCTCTGGTAAGGTCTGGATATTCAACTAACCTTTCGCTCACCTTCAGCTTCGCCCTGTGGTCCGATTGGACAGCACAATCTACTATTTCATTGTTTTCCTTTTCTCTATTTACTGCCATTATTTATGTGATACCTATTATTCATGACTATCATTAGCTGTTTATTTATTATGTTGCGAGAAAAAGAGACTGAGACTCTATAGTCGGTGGGACTGGTCGATATTTTTTTCATCTACACGTATATAAGGCTCCACATTAAACCAGACCTTGAGTCACTTTTACACTCGCAGAGAGGCCAATAAATGCAATGTTTATCATCGTAAATGTCATTATTATTATCGTTATTATTTAGAACTAATTCTGTTCTTTTCCAAAATAGATTTTATTTTCATAACGTGATAAGCAAAGCAATCGTATCGATTTATATATATATATACATTTTTTTTTTTCTTTCCAGTAATTTTTTATCTCGTTTATATATAGCATGGTTTAAATCATTTCCCTTCCAACCCTTCTGTCGATTGCATTGGTTGCTTCTTGGAATTAGAAAGGACATAGAAAGAACAACAGAAAGAGAAAAAAGCAGATCGTGAAATTTTGATCTGATTATGAATCAGCAGATCACTTCATTTCTCATCATTCGCGTTTCCTTTCATCTTTCCAAGTCTAAAAAATTAAAGGATTCAATAAAATAAAGAAAATGAGAACTCGCTTGTTTACCATTCTGATATCTATACGAAAATAAAATCCATATATTTTGATGTAAATCCATTTTAGCACACACGCTGTAGAGCATCTGTTATCTCAATAGTGAGCCGTTAAATTCCATGTATACATATATAAATGCTTGTGCATGCACATACACAATATATATATATATATATGTGTGTGTGTGTGTGTGTGTGTGTGTGTGTGTGTGTGTGTGTGTGTGTGTGTGTGTGTGTGTGTGAATATGAGCTGAACAGCCTCTGGTGATGCAAAGACACAAATAACGGCTTTCAGCCCGAAGTCTCATCTTGCTTATTTTCGGTCTGTTCGTTTCTTTTCAACGTGACAGTGATATATCAAGAAATCGATGTATATGATCCGACAGAATAATTATAAACAGCGTTTTATTATATAAAAACTCTTATTTGAAATGATCTCCCGTTGTTACTCGGTTAATGTGTCATTCAAACTAGGCAACTTGGATCGAATAAACAATCAAAGAAAGGAGCATTCTCTTGGATCATATATAAATATACATCCAATTCTTGATAGATAACAGTCGCGTTGAAATGAGAAAAACGAAATCTCATGTGTAACAGCCTAATAGGTCATGAGGCTTTCTAGATGGAGGTGTGTCTAATCAGATCACTAGACTCTCTCAATTGCATATTTGTATTGTCTAGTGAGAAGACCGTCAACCAAAATTGTCAAATGGGTCTGGCCAGCTATCAATCCATCTATCTATCTATCTATCTATCTATCTATCTATCTAATTATCAATGTATCTACATATCTATCTACCTATCTATCTATCCATCAATACAAGCTTCATGCGTGCAGCATCAATCGTGCTCGAAGTTTGAAAATTCAAACTTTCTCTTCATTTTATGTCTTAAAATAACGTTCATAGTTTTTTGGTGTTTTTTTTTGTTTGTTAGTTTTCGAGAATTCCCTCATAATAATTCTTTTTTGGGGGGTTAAATTTACAGTGTAAGTTTCAGCTAAATTAGCCTCTTAGTTTATGTCTGATTGCTCAGGCTTGATTTCTAAAAATTCAGTCTTTTTTAGTGATCACAGCCCAACAAAAGGCGAGAGATGTAACTATAGTCATTAATCACACATTTTTTTCCAGTTTGTTTAATTGATTATTTCCAACGCAGCATACTACCAAAAGACGTCGGTTACGAAGCGGTTTCTATTGAGTGACTAACCAGACCTGTATTGTATTTTCAACTGTGGTCACATCGTCTACTGCTGATGTTAGTTGTCCCACCTTTTTAGGTATCAAATAACCAGTTTATGCATACCTCAATGATACGCCTCCACATATATTATTTGCACTATATCTATTGAGAAAAAAGAAGCTTACGTTTGTCGGTAACATGAATAGAGGAACTACTACCGACAAACATTAACTTAATGAAACTATGAATAACACGATCGCAAAGTGCATGGAATAATATACTTTTAGATCGTAAAAAAAAAAGAATTAATGGCGATTTCCCGAATGATCTCCTCGCAACGTATAGATAGATTCGTAATTATTTCTTCTGCTAAGAGCAAATACTTATGCAGAGGATGTCAAGATGTATTTATTACCAATTGCTTTTCTTTTGGGGAGTATCTTTAATATTAGTTTGCTTGTTTTTTTCAGATAACTGCGTTCTTTCAACTAATATGTTAATGCAGGATATCTTAACTTTTATATTCATAGACACTCTCTTGTTATTGTAACATAAGAATACACTGGGCTAGATTTAGACTTCGGTTGCCCGAGGCAATCCAGATTCGACAGGGCCCTCATACACAGAAAATTAAAAATCCATGGTATATCATAGCATTTACGTATCAAAACCTGTTTATTGCATAGAAATGACAAATTATACATTCATAAAAAAGTAAAATGATTTTTATATCTAGTAAATACATGTATGCATGTAAATACATACCAGCAGTACATATTTAGTATTCCCATATTCCTATTACTGTATACCAGAATTACAAATAGTAATTTTATTAATTTATTTCGAATAATTGAAGGCGTTATAATGAAATGACTTCGAAAAATGAATTCCTGGCAGTAATTATTAATTTGTTTCTTATTCAAAAAAAAACTAGCAGGGGAGCGTTGGTAATTCCTAACTTCAAAATTCTCATTTGTGTTTGAATTGCAATAATTAAAGTGCATAACCGCTACTCACTTAAGAATTGATTTCTCGTTTGGAAATGTACATTAATATGAGAAAGGACAAAAGACAAAAGTGCTCCTTACTGGCAACGTGAAGACCAGGGGAAAGATGAGGGAAAGAATGGGGTCAGAGTTGCCAAAGGAGTGATTTCCGGCTAAATCTGGCTATTTCTTTAATCTTGCCCAGAAGAATATACGATAGCCGATTAAATCTGACAAATTAAAATACTTGGCAGACAAATCAATAAATTTACGCATCAAGATCCATTCGTTGCATGTAATTGATGCTGACAAGAAATACGTAGATAGAAAGCTTAAATGTCTTATACACTGGAAGTAAATATATATATATATATATATATATATATATATATATATATATACGTGACAGCAAAATTCCAAGTAGATTTTTAGTATTCACACACTCCAATTTCTGTGAACGTAAATTACAAACTAGACTTCAGGACTTATTTTCATCCGTTATGTTTTAAAAATAGATTCATACGCGGAATGATTTGTCTGGCTGGGGTTGTTTATGCTTGATGAGAGAATAATAGTATCTAGAACAGAAATATTCGGTTAATGTCAAAACTCTATCGTTTCAACGAGACAATAGTAAAAGAAATTTACTCAACTCTTTATTGATTGTGCAATTAATCTGTTTGTTGCTCCTGTAACCAATATCTTGCAATCGATCCATTGTGGTACAAACATTATGAATATTGAGTTGATTCGAAAGCTAATGGCTCAATCTTTTGTACAATGCTAGTGTGTTGAAAATTAACTTGGCTTTTTACTGCTCGTGTGAACAGTCTACTGTAGCGCGTCATTGGAAGACTTAAGTTAGAAGCTGGCGGATTGGATTCCGCAAGGTACACACTGAAACAGAACTTTGATCGACATCCAAACGTTCAAGCACTTCATTCCTTTCTGCGACATTGTCAAGCGCTTGACAGTAAGATTTGAGGTCTTCCACTTTATGGACTCGTTATGTGTTAGAATTGATGAAAAAATGATACAAATACCCTTTACGTTCGATGTTATACAAACAGACGTAGATGTTACGTAATTAAAGATGTATATGTGGTATAGCTATTTATATGGTGAGAAGGGGGCACTCAGTAACGCTAAACGCTGAAAAACGTCATTTAGGTGAGGGCATTCTTCAAAGGAAAACGGATTTATCACGAGAGTCTCATGAAAGATAAGTGTGTAGAAGTCCAGGAAAACCTCGAACATCTCAACATGGACGAAATCTAGCGGTAAATTTTCAATTTATTTGGTAGGATTCAAGAGGGATTCTATATGCGATTACCTGAACGCAACACCTAGAATATCTCCAAGAATACAACCGTTCAGTGGGTCAGCGGTCACAAAAAGCCCAACCACATGACTTGATTGGGGGAGGGATGTGTTCCATGGGCGACTACCCAAAGCCAAACATAACATCAAAAAGGTTACCACGAAAATATCTCTATACATTGACAACATACTTTCATCAGATACGCCAATCGTAAAAATGGAATCAAAAATATCAAATGGGACATTATCGGAGTTAGCAGAACGTGAAGACCCAAAGAAGAACTAACCAAACTAAAGAGCAAACCTCTTTTTTTTTTCTTTTATTCAACTACGTGAAAGAAAGGGGAAAGCAAAACCAAAAACAAAGAAAACGTTGTAGGATTCAAATTAATCGCAGATTGTGTAGCCAGTGTCACCTTACGGCTCCCAAAGAGATACACACTGAATATCATTCAAGTATACGCTCAGACTTCAAAGTAAACCAAGGAGGAGAAAGACAACTTCTCCGACGACTTGAACTCCAATATACAAAAAAAAAATACTTCATCGTAAATATGGGAGACTTGAATGCTCATGTAGAACGAGGTGATGCAAAATACGGAACGGAAAAAGTGGTGATCTTTTTAAGTTTGTAACAGAGAACGGGCTAAAAATCATGAACACCTTTTTCTAAAAGAAACCCAATAAGAAGTGGAATGGAGGGCTAACCAATCACTAAACCAAGGACGAAATTGAATACATTATTGCAGACGAGAGCGACACTGTGAAATATATTCTGGTTCTAAATCAAGCAAATGTTAAGTGCAACCAAAGACGTTGAGATACAAAATGCAAACTCACACCGAGAAAGAACGCAGGAAAATGCAATCACTTAACGTCCAAAAGGAACTCACACGATCCTTCAAGCTCAAGCTGAGAAACAAATACAAACTTCTCTCCAAACGAAGAGAGAACATTAAAAGTTAAAGAATAAAAATAACAACCTATCTAATTGAAGGCATCAATACTATTAAGCCGATGAGCAGACAAAACACCATCTATAAAGTCTCAGAAGAAATGAGGAATCTTATGGAAAAACGCAGACATCTCCAGCTATCAACAACGAAAGAAAAGATCGCAGCAGCTGGGCCAAACAAAACCATTCAAAAGAGACAAAAAAAATAAGATACACAACAACTGCCATCGAAAGTATTCTCGGAAACAGTTGAGGCTTTAAGACAATTGAAAAGATTCTCAGTACAGGAAGAATGCAAATAACTAGTGGGCTCAAAAAATGAAGATCTAACAACGGATAAAAACTGACTCATCGAGCGTGTCCCAGAATTCGACAAAACCCAATATCCCCCCCCAAAAAGGAACGCAGAACAATTGAGTAGATATAAAAGTCACGAGAAACTAGTTCAAATATATCCCAGAAGTTGCTGCCAGAGTGGTGAAGCAAACCATCGAAAAAAGGAAAAGCCTCAGGACCAAATAACATCACCATCGATCTATTCAAACAGCTGGTAACGCCCTCACTTAAAAAGTAGCCATCCTGGCCAACTTATGTCTGAAACATAGAGAAGTCAGAAGGTTTGGAAAACTGCAATTACTGTGATTTATATGAAATAGTAAACCTGAAACATCTACTCAACTGCAGGCCAATAAGTCTACTCAACAGCATCTACAAACTTTTACCTAAGTGATGACCAACTGAATCACAAAAAGGCATGATAAAAACCAACCATAGGAAAAAGCTGGCATTAGAAGAAGCTACTCGACCAACGATAATCTCCATTCGGTAACTTGACTAAAAGAGGAACCGATAGAATGTAAAATGCAATGTTCTGTAGCATTTGCAAACTTCAAGAAGACCTTCGGTTCAGTGGAAACCCCCACGGACATTGGTGCTATTACACACCAAGGCGTAGACCACATATATGTCAGAGTACTAAAACATATCTACCGACACAACGGTTCCCTTATCAGGCTGCATAATCACTGTGAACCTTTTTCAACTCGAGAAATTGACGAGACAAAGTGATATCAGCTCACCCAAACTCTTCACAGCCTGCTTCGAGATAATCTTCCGAAGCCTTGACTGGGAAAATAAAGAATCAGAATCCACAACGAATACCTCAGTGATCTCAGATATAATGCCATCGTCCTTTTGCAGAAAGACCACTAGATAATGCTGGACAAGCAAGAAAATCGGTCTCCACATGACCTTCAGAAAAACAAATGTTAAGCACGACAAACATATTGAAGACAAACAAACAAAATAAGAATTGAAAATGCAGAACTAAGGAGAGTAGACCACTGAATCTATCAACAAAAGAAAAGGAAATTGAGCGGAGAATCACTCTAGGATGGCAAGCTTTCGGTACTGCAAGTTCAATTTTCAAAGACAAGGAAATCACATAAGTTCTTAAAAAGGTATACAACCAATGCATTCTCCCGATAGTCAGCTATGGGACTGAAACATGGAACCTAACAAAACGATTGACCCTCAGACTGAAAACCGTGCAACGTGCACAGGAGAGAATCAAAATCGAATGGAGAGATCACAAGATATATAGATTCATATTAGAGATAAAAGTCAGAGATATCGTAGAATCCATTAGAATACTCAAATAGCAATTGGCTGATCATGAATATCAGACAATCGCTGGACATCATGACTTAGAACACGGGCATGAAAACATCAGGCCCAGATGTAGTGACCCACATAATTAATAATTATAAGCTCTATTTTATAAGTTAATGTTATTTAGGACCATGGACGGCGAGGCTAAGTGCAGATCTTCCCTTCAGCCAGAGCAGTGGATTTTTATGATGAGGGTAACTTTCTCCAGGGTCAACCCCATCCTTTAACTCAAGGAACAGCGAGTTGGCACGGATTAGAGCTGGGCTCCAATGTCGGAGGTTTTACAAGCGTGCCCTTCATCCTAAAGATGCACACTGACTGTAGGGATCTGCCGCCCCTTTGAAGGAATATTCCGACAGTGAGGTTTGCCTGCTGTTGAAGCACGGGGCGTGAACAACCTGCAGTTGCTGGATGCCAAGCTGGCTACAGAGTTCTATCGTTCCTTTGAAGGAGAATCGGGACGGTACAGCTGTCTACAACTTCAAGCACAGAACATCCAGATATAATGCCTGTCTTCGATTTCAAGATACAGATACATCGTATAGTACGGGCGCCTGTAGCTTTGCATGGATCAAATAACAAAAAATACTCGAACACACACACACATATATATATATATATACTAGTCTGGATCAAATAACTTTTTGTGCTCATCAGACTGGCCTAAGCACACTTCCTCATAGAGCCAAGCATCAATTCCTCGCTTATCATGTCAAATGTAAGGTTTGATTTTCCCTGTCAACACCGGGATTCCCTGCAAGTAATTTTATATGAATCTTAGCTGTCAGCGTGAAGCAGGAATCCTAACCTTGCCCGAGAAAGCAATTACTGCACTTTTGACAATGCAGAAATAAAATTTGTTCTTCAATGTCTTCTCACACGATGCAACTATGCAGGTGGGCTGCTTTTTGTTTCATTGAATCTTCGCATGGGTGTTGCACATACTCGGGCAGGTTTCTTCAGACTCCTGGGCAGATCTGCATAAGCCCCCACGCGTTCATGAACAGGCCAACGTAGTTCCCATAGATTTTCTTGTGGCCGTATAAAAATGCTTAAAAGCGGAAGTTTGGGTTTAAGATAACAAAAATGTGACATTTATAAGAAAAATTTTTTTAAATTCTTTCAATCTCAAATGATATTTGGCAATCATTCGTTTTGTGAAGGCAAAAACTATGACTATTTTTGAAATTGACTACGAGTGCAGGAAAGGACAAAAATAAAGTGAGTGAAATCGTACAAATGACTAATTGTAATGAATAATGATTGTAAATTGTAGAATTCTGCACACTCACTTATTTACTTAATGTTGAAAATGATGCATATCCTTTGTGCGCCGTTCTTAACACTGAGTGAGCGAGTGCATGGCGAATCCACGAGAGGTGAACATTTAAGACATAAATCATATTGTTATTCCTTTGAATATCATCCAGGGTAATTATATATATTGCTCTTTGTACATCCGTAGACGATTCTGATTGTGGTTTGAATTTTAACAAAAATTGAAGTAAATGAAAGGAACTAATGGAAATAACCAAATACTTCGAAGGTGTACTTCCATATGATGGATGCAAAGTAAGAGTTGCAATATAGATACATCTCTGTTCTTAAATTTTGAAAAAATGATTTTCTCAATGAAAATTAGGCTTTTCTTTTTCTTCGGAATTTTTCAAGTTAAGAAAAATTGATGTGTGCAAAATTTTCCAGTGAGATTAATTTCCACAAAAATTCTTTTTCAAAATTTTGCAAGGATACATACCCTAGAGGCGGATATTTGAAAAAGATCGGTTTACTGACGGCGTTTCACTTCAAACATCAAGATTGTGGCCCAGATTTTGTCACAGTATGGTCACAAAATATTTTGAATATCTTTGCTTCTATTCCAGATCATGCCTATACGCAAACATGATTAAAGACAACGATTTATATACATAAGGATATACATGCATACACACGATTATTGGACCAATAAGTCCGTTGCCTGACAGCTGAATTTCTGTCTGAGACTTTCGATTTATAATGTTCGACCCATGTGATTAATAAAGAGCTGATTCAAGCGCATTTTCAAGGAGAGGATTATGTTGAAAAGTAGATATTTGTTTTGTTAAATAAATGTTTCCGTAAGTTTAACACTCAGTGGCTTACATACACACATATATGTATGTATGAGTATTTGTGTACGCGTCTGTGTGTATATATTTATTTATATATATTCAGAAATCCATGTGTCTTGTTTTATTGGAATTTTCATTTAATCTTTACATTTCGCAGATAAAATGAGTTGTGAATGTTTTTTTTAGCTATGTATGCCAGAAATTCAATGATGAAGCATATTTTGAACACTTATCTTTCTTTCTCTGTCTGCACTAGTGCTTCATTTAATTAAAAATGTTCGTTTCATTTTTTCACGTCTTATCTTTGGAGCATTTTCTTTTCTTTTTTTTTCTCTACCCGTACAATTTTTTTCATATCTAATGAATTATGTGTTTTTTTTTCTTCTTTACTTAGATTTATTATTTCTTTCATTTCTATCTTTCTTTGCGCAGAAAAAAAAGTTTCTTTGCACCAACTATACTTCACGAAATATCATTCGATATGTTATTTTTTTTTTTTGCTGTTAGAAACCATCAACCAAAACTGTCGACATAAGTAGTCAACATAGATATGGGTTTCTTCAGTTTCTGAGTTGGCATGCTTGATCGGCTGTGTATGTATCACGTGTATAGCTCAACCGTTGAAGCTAGAGAGTTGGAGATGTGAACATTGACTCCTTATGATATCTAGGAAGATCTTTTTTCTAAACTTCCCCCCCCCCCCGATTGTTTTTTGTGGGGTGCCCAATTTACAATTCAAGTCTATGATAAAGTAGTCCCTCAGTTTGTGTCCGGCAACATTCACGCATGTATGTATCACGTGTACTGGTCACACTGACAGAGCTAGAGAGTTTGAATTGTAAACATTCACTCCACATCATATCTAAGAAGAACTTTATTTTAAACCCCCCCCCCCATTGTTTTTTTTTAGTGGGATGCTCAATTTACAATTCAAGTTTATGACAAAATGGTCCCTTAGTTTGTGTCTGGCAACATAACGTTTTTTTTTTTTGTGAAAATTCAGTGATCACCGCCTGACAGAAGGCGAAAAGATAAACTTATTCATTGATCACCCTTTTTTCAATTTTTTATTGATCACAACGGTATAATGCCAGAAGGCATTAGTTTAGTGAGATTTCTATTGACTAACTAACCAGACCCGTTATTCTTTTTCTAAGAACAACTGTTATCTCATTTCTTTACGTAACCATTGTTTTATTCTTGACTTGTAATTGAAGGACGTTTTATGATTTTTCTTTAAATTGCTTTTTGTTTTCAGTTTCTTCCCGAACTAAATTAAGCAGGAATAAGAATCTTCAGTTACCTTATCTCGTCGTAAAATACCAACGGAACGTCTCCTCTTACGTTTTTATTCACTGAAGAATGAATCTATGTTTTTTAGTGAGATACGGTATCTTACGAAGAACAGAAACAAAAAAAAATCAATCAATTCATTCCAATTTCTGAAGACGCATGGCTGCTACTTTAACAACTTTGCAATTAATTGTTATTTCTTTAAGCCATCAACCAAAACTGTCAACATAGGTTTCTTCAGTTTTTAAGTTGGTCTGGCTAGCTATATATATATCAGGCATACAGGCTGCCCAAATTGAGCTGAAGGTTTGAAAAAGTCAATTTTCACTCTGTATCGTTTCGAGGAAGAAATGCTTTTTTGTTTGTTTGTTTTTTTTTTCTTGATGATTTTCCCCGAAATAGGATTTTAGTGGAGGTGGATTCGATTTACAGTGTAAGGTGATGCTAAATTGGCCCCCAATGTATCCGGCAGTGTTCACGCTTGTCGTTTGCTTCGTGATCACCGCCCAAGAAAAGGCAAGAGAAGTAACTTATCCATTGATCAGATCTTATCCCATTTTCAATTGATCACCCTCAACGTTGATCTTGTGACGGTTTCAACTGGGCGACAAACCAGACATGTTTGCAAGGATTTCTTTTGGGACTCTTCCGTTTCTGCCCACCACCCTGCATAATATTAACCATAACAGCTCGCTGTATTTTTGTTTCTTGAGTAAAACGTAAACAAAGGCCAAAAGCCCCCAGCACATGTGAACTTTTGTCCTTACTGACTGAACAATCTTTGCTCTAACCCGAGGCTATTATCTCGATAAGATAACAACAGCCGAGTTGTCGAAATGTCCTCAACGTTTTCTTATTCACATCTATCCAGCAATCAGAATTACGGGGAGCTGTAATGATTATTATCATTTAGTGTGGAGAGAATTAACGGGAAAGACTCTTAATTCAAGTTGTTTTTTGTTCAACCTTCAGATCATTCTTCTGCGATCGCTAGCGAGTAACTTTGATTGAAAGTAAAGACCAAATCTCAGTTGAGATACGAACTCCTATGGCCTATCCTCGGGAGCCAACCTTTCTGATAAGACTACGAGACCCAACTGGATTCCTACCAGTTGAACCTCTCAGTCTGATCAAGCCTATATTCAGCATTTTCCTCGAACATCCAATACACCATCATCTTCTTCGTTATCCTATTAGAGGTATACCTAATAACATCATTCTAATTTACCAGATGAAGAATTGTTATCTAGAAATCGACAACATTTTTTTCCAATTCCCGTCCCCCAAAAGGCTCTTAGTAGGGAGTGGTCAATTTACAATGTAAGTTCAAACTAAGCTGGTCTGGCAGTGTTCACACCTGTTTTTGTTTTTTTAATTCAGCTTTTTTAATGATCACCACACAACTGAAGGCAGGAGAAGTAATTTATTCATTGATAACGCCTTCTTCCAATTTTGAATTGATCACCTTCACACTGCATCCTGCTAAAAGACGTTGATCATTATACGGTTCTTATGGAGTGACTCACCAGACCTGTTATTATTTATTTGAAGTATTTTGTTCTCATATCATTGGTAATCTAAAACTCAACCTGATTATTAATCAAATAAACAACGAGCGTGAAAAAATAAAATATTTTTCTAAAAATTTGTTGGATCTGTATTTAAGATAAAAACCGATTTCTTTTTGATATTTTTGACGACATTCAATCTCTCCAAGCATCTGAGTTAATGCCATTTTGAAGCGTATTGAACGACACTAGCTTTTGGCGAGTAAAGTTTTAAACCGATTTATCGATTATAGAAGCAGATGCAAACATTCATTATTTTAATGTAAAATGAATAGACGAATTCATAGCATGCCAAATGGCTATATATTTCTAAATAAGCCTTCATTTGGAAGTGCCCTACGTTTTTTTAATTTCAATATTAAAACATATTTCATAATTTCCACTTCGGGGTTGTCACATCTGGGAAACCTGAATAAAAGGAGAAAACAGATTTTTCACATGCATAAGTGTGACCTAGAACTATGCAAGACAAGAGCGTGACCCTCTCTGGTGCGCTTTACAACATTTCAGCATCTCTTATGAAACTGCAATTTAGACTATAGTGTCCTGGTTGGCATTCTAGAGTGAATAGTCTTTCACACGATATTTATTTGGAAGGTATTTCCTCAACTGAAACACTCACTCAAACACAGTGATCCAAACTTTTTGCCTGTTATTCTGACTCGGTTCAAAATCACTAATTCTCAGTTACAATCGACAAGTCCAGTATTTCTTAAACTGTCAAATGGTTCAGCCAAGGGTGAATGAAATCGTTTTGGAAGTGAATGAAACTAGAGAAGTGAATGAAGGGTGAATGAAATATGATCAAGGATGAATAACTTAATTCACTTGGATATTTTTATTTCTTTATCAAAATAACTTTAACCATTAAAGTGGTCTGTGATCTCTTATTGTTGGGTATTGAAGCTAAAAACATTTCTCTATAATGTTTTTTTCTTATTTCTTGTATTTTTTAATAATTTCAGTTCATCTCCTTAAATTTACTGTAGTATAACGTTTTAGGGGAGATATCATCAAATGAAATGAATAATGATACTGATAGTGACACTGTAGAAAAACTTAAAATGTTTGTAAGAAAAGCAATTTATTTACGTTTCGCTGGTCTCACTTTCGTCTGAAACCAACGAAACATGTAAATAAATTGCTTTTTTACGAACAATTAGCGTTTCTTAAATTGTTACCGTTAATAGCATCTTTTCAGATATCTTTATCCGAATTTTGATCAAAACCAATTATGTATAAAATTATACGCAAGAAACTAAATGATCGAAAACAAAAGGAAAATTTAGCCACAGGTGAATTACATATTGTGATGAATACTCAAGATTGAAAGACATTGAAATAATATAATAACTACACTTACCAGTTTCGCTAATGTTGTATCTCTACGGCTTTCAATTGACTCCTTACACCCCAGGCAAGCCAGTTTATTCAAATGATAGCGGAAAGTGCAAACTCATTTAACACAAGTTAAATACAACATTTTCAGCGAATCCCTGCTTTATAAACTAATTTAGCGTTAGGCCCCGACGGTATTCAACACCCACTTGATCACGTAAAAGCCATAAAAATGAGCCGATCTGAATATCGCAACCGATTTTCAGCCAATCAGCGATGGAGAATTTGCTTCTTGAGTTACATTCCGGCTCTCGACAACTATAGTTCAATCCTTTTGACTGAACTGGCATTACGCATCATATTGAACAGTAATTATATGGGCTTTCATACTATCCCCCGGCTTCTGGAATAGTCATAAACGTTCTGGCTTTAATAAGAAAAACGATTCACAGTGGTAAAATTCTGACATAATTCTGTCTGTCCAATCTCAGTTGATACTTAATCATTGATGTTGCGACTAAGACAATTGGAGTGGAACAAAAGACAGGCTGCCCCAAAATGTAGGGTTCCGCTACAGATACACATATTAAGGTCACCCCATTGACTGGGAATGACTGATATTTACGTCTTATTATGATCGTTATTGTTTTATCTACAAGTCGGGTTTTTTTTATGTGCACGTTGCATGGTTCTCAATTTACGGGTCTGTCTCTTGGTTACGTTCCATGTTTTAGCTCCATAAGTGACTATTGGGAGGATGCATTGATTATACACCCTTTTTTTTAGGATTAATGGGATCTTCTTATTTTTGAAAGTTGACCTCGCTCTGCCAAAGGCTTGCCATCCTAGTGTAATTCTTCGCTTGATTTCTTCTTCTTTCGCAGGTTTTATGGAGATTCGTTGTCCTAGGTAGATGTAGTGGTCTACTTCCTCCAGTTCTGTGTTCTCGATTTTGATCTTAGTGTTTTTATCTCCGATGTGGTTGTTGCACATGATCTTTGTCTTGCTGAAGTTCATGTGTAGGCTGACTTTCTCAGTCTCTTCATTTAGTCCATCTATCATTAGTTGGAGGTCGTGAAGGTTCTATTGTAAATAAATTCGCACAGATTCGCTTCTGAATCACTTGGTCTTGATTTCAAATCACAATAGGAATATGCTTTGTTTTTGTTTTTTATAGACTTGATTTAACTTGATATGATAGACAAATAGTGAGGAAATCACTCTACGATATTCGGTAAGGTTTGCCGTTCTTCTTCTCCTTCTATTTACGACGTTTGGAGACTAAGTCAACTCTGACGGATTAGAAATTGTCAATTTTTTTGCAGTGCATGATCATTAGACTTGCTGTATTCTGTCAATGGGCAAGTGAGGCGAAACCTTGTGAAACTGCAAACCAGTCAGGAACGGTTGTTGTCTTATTGTATTTTGGTAGTTGCCCTTTGAGTACATTACTCCCACTCAAAGCAAGTGAGGTGGCTGAGCCTTGTGAAATTGTGCACTGGCCAGGAAATGCTTTTTTCGTGGCGTGTTTGAGTAGTCATCCTTGGTGTACATCATTCCCACTCGAAGCAAGTAAGTTGGCTGGGCTTTGTGAAACTTGAAACCAGTCAGGAACAGCTGTTCCTTTAGTGATCTTGAGTGGCCCCCCTTGCAGCACACCAATCCCAATCAAAGCAAATGATGTGGCTTGGCCTTGTGAAACTGAAAAATGCTTAGGAACTGCTGTTTATTGGAGTACATTATTTTAACTCAAAGTGAGAGAGATATCTGGGCCTGAAACTGCAATCCGGTCGGAGAAGACTATTTTCCAGGTGTGTTTGAGTAGTTGCCTTCGGTGTACATCGTAATATATACTTATGATACAAGTTGGGTGATGTCATCTGGAAAATAATGGTTGTATTTTTGATTTTCTAGCCAACAACCGATTAGTATGGTATGTTCATTCAAATATCTTAGGAAAAGATGCATGTGCCTCAAAATTCGCATCATGGGCGTCGCAGAGCCAATATTTTCTAAACTTGTCTAATCAATCCTGCCATCATATTTTACCGGCCAAAGTTTGGCATGTGATCACTGGGGACCCACGTTATGAGTCATGATTTGCAGCAGTTATCAGACATTCTCGCAATGTGACCATTCTATCATCATTTGAGTTTTTTTATAAATTCTATTATATAACTGATTACTTAAGTGATGTTGAGTATGATTCTCTCCCGTGCACGCTAGTCCTTTTTTTGTGTGAAGATCTAGCAAGAGCAGAGGTGCCAAGTTTATTTTCAAGTTTACATCTAAAATTGATTTTTTAAAAATCTTGAAACATCTAAAAGCATATCATTAATAGATTGAATCTTGCTTTAATCTTCAACATATATTTTATCAAAATGTTACTTAGATAATTAAAAAATGATATTTATCCTACATCTTTAGATTGATCTAAAATATTACTTATCTTACGACAAAATAATTTAAATAGTAATTTCTGATTATGCAATAAAAGAAAATCTAGATTTGGATGAAAAATATCTAAATTGGCAGCACTGAGCAAGGACAGTAACTCTGAATTCAGTGTAACAATGTACAAGGGACGTAACACATATTCCGGTATGTCAGGCAATCGCTGCTAGAGATCCTAGTGCATCCCCCCAAGAAATGTTTCCACAAGGAGACAAATCATCTAATACTGAGTGAACATAGCAATGTTATTCTCAAATGAACGTTAGTCTCACCAGAAAGGAAATTGCCTGACTTCCTCTCTTGGCTCAGGCATGTTTGACAATCCGATTTTAAGGTTTCATAGACATGTGTGCCTACAAGCTTGCAGAATATATATATATATACATCACGCCAAATTACTTATTTGAAGAGATTTTACCTTTTTCCCCAAAAAAACGTTGTTTTAATCTGATTTGGAATTTATTTAATCAAAACAGTGATATAAAACAAATAAATCGCTACAATCAAAAGTTTATGTAAACAGAGTAAATCAAACAAGTATATATATATATATATAGAGAGAGAGAGAGAGATAGATGGATAGAGAGATTGATAGATGTTATGAAAAAAATGGATATTTGATCTGACACAATGATTATGAATTGTGATATATTATATTGAAACTATATTGGAAATGATCTCCCGAAATTACACGGTGAATGTATCATTTGGCGCAGACAACATTAAAGGAATGAAGAATATATATATATATATATATATATATATATATATATATATATATATATATATATATATATATATATATATATATAAAACTTATTAGTGCAGTTAATTAGTTTCAAAAGCCGTACTTTCCAAGGTCGTGTTACAATTTATAGTGTTTTTCCAGCTCAAAGTTACATTAAATTGTACAACAATACTTTGACCGTATATTATAAATACTAATTATCATCATATATACATAGTATGAAATCAACTTGCAAACGCTGGGTTGGGAGTTTCGTTTTTATGTTTTCAATTGTCTGAATTGATCTTTTGTATTTCTTCCGTTTTTGCAAATTCTCTCCCTCTCTTTATATCTATCCGTATAGTGAGTGGGGTTTCATTGTTTTATACATATATATATATATATATACATATATATATATATATATATATATATATATATATATATATATATATATATATATATATATATGTACACACATATATTTCAATATAATTATCCTCTTTCTGTCTACATAAAACCCTGTGACTGAATATCCATGAATGTTCAGATATTTACCAAGCTTAGTTTAGGCCAGCATACGCTCAAAGGATTGAAAACAAAGGTAAGAAGATTTTGTTGCGACCATTTTCAAAACAACCATCATCCGAAACCCTGGCTCATACCTGGATTCAAACATTGACCATTGGTACTAATGTTGAATAGGACCGCCATCTTAGCGGGTAAGGAATAGGAGCAACATACTCTCGTGGATAAAATAAAAGGGACAGTTGACAGTCTCGAAAAGTTAAAGGATGTGACCGACGCCTGAGGAAACGTCGGGGGATACAGCGGCCGAAATGTTGTGATGGAGAAATCAGTGACGAGGAAACTGGACCGGAAGAATCGTTTTGTTATAGTGACTTGCACTGTCTACTTGAATATCAGAAAGAATTAAAAAATGTATCTTATGATAAGAATAATGGAACTTATAACATCTTAAAAGTTGTAGAAACTAGATTTAGCTCAAGATAATATCGTCCAAAGACGAGCCTCTCAGATTGATGGTTCAAAATAAACTCTTTGCAATAGGTACCTAATCTTGCACTTGCAGGACGTCGATATATCAACATCAATAGCTCTTCGTAACCCTTTAACTGTGGAAACTTGCAAGTGTAACAGTTGTCTATTGCAAGATAAGCTCACTTGTCTGTTGTAAGTAATTCATTCCAAGATAATCTTCTGACTCAGAGTTGGAACTTAATTGTTGTCATTTACAATAGAAGGGAAATTTCATTGGGTTAGCGATAGCGCAGCAATGACTGTAACGTCTGCCATCTGCAACAAACGAGTCAATTCCTTTAACACTTTAAATATAAAGAAGACACTGGTCTTCTTTATATTTGGTTAGGAAGGTTATGCAAGTAGGTTCTTAGTCGATTCTTCTTGCTCCATTCTACTTGTCGGCTCATATCATTGCAACTGAATTGTACATTCTAATCTTATATCTGGCAAACATTTGAAATTGATGCGAATTAATTCTCTTTAATGAATCTTTAATTCTTCCTATGCTTAGCCCGAAGTCATACCAAGTTTAGCGATAAAAATGGTGAATGGCATCATACATTCGATAGTTCTCAATTTAGAAAAGCAATTGGTTCCCACTTCACTCGGAAATTAATACAGGAGAGATTAGAAACAGATGGAGCATTAAATTTGGAAACTTTCTGCCTAGAGGACTATCAGCAGTTGGAGGGTTAATCAATATCATTTTAACTTTCAATTCACTTTGTACAATAGGTACTTGCAGAAACTTCCCAAAGCAAAGCTAAAACTCTGATATAGTAATGATTTCATTTGTCTGTCTGTCTGTCTGTCTGTCTGTCTGTCTGTCTGTCTCTCTCTCTCTCTCTCTCTCTCTCTCTCTTTCTCTCCATACACACACACATACACACACATGTATGCATACATGCGTGAAAAGACCACTTGGGAGGCTATCTGGGGTACAGATGAGATTTCTTTAACTTGACGTTTCGTTGGATCAAACTTAATATCACTAGAAAAGTAGATAAATCGGCGAAATCTGAGTAGATATATGCAAGGCTATGGATGGAGAGTCCCCACCTGACCTGGTGTGGAGCACATGTGCGTTAAATGATCATTCTTGATTGATTAGTGTGTATGTTATCTTGTTGATAAGGATTTGATGAACGCATTAGATTGAGGAGATAATCCCAGGAAAAGGAGTAGATATGTGTAAAGTGTGTGAGAGAAAGACAGACAGACAGAGGGTGAGAGATATAATGAGGATTTAATCATTTAAGCTTTGGGGGATCGTTGGGGTTTCTGAAAAGAGTTAAGGATAATATTAATATGCAGTGTTCGATTATGACTTTGGCTAGTAGTGAGAATATATTGGACCAGACTGTTCTCTGGTCGACAGTATTTCATTGGGAGATAGCCACAGATTCACTGCATTTCGTTTTATTTTGTCATGCTCTCTCTCGATAATGCAAGAATGTCATAGGTTTTAGCCTAATTCGCTTCAATGCGTTGTGAGTCTGTTGGAATGGTCTATTCTCAGTGCTCGATGGAATTTGTGAAGTCTTTTTTTTCTTGAGTGACCTGGAGGTTTCTCTGGTGTATATTTTTCAGCAATCATGTCAGGGAATTGCATATCGTTGAGTGGTTTGGTGATCAAGTCTCTGATAGTCTTTGATTTGCTGGTAGTAATGTATATGTTTGAGTTGTCTAAGTTGTTTGCGAGTGTTATGGTTTGTGAGGTTGCATTAATGAAATGTATCTATTTGGTGTGATTTTGTTTTGTTTTGCATTTTGAGTGCTTTTTGTGATGTATATGAAACGGCAAGTGTAGTGGGGGTTCTTGAAGGTGTGTTCAATGTGTTTTCTTTCATTCTCTAAATTGTAGGGGCTGCGACGACCACAAAATATGAAAGAATCCCACACAAAAATTCTTCACTAAAATGTGCTCGTGAAAAACTCTCGCAGGGAAAAAATCTCACCAGGAAAAATCCAATACGGAAAAATGTCCAAATGGAAAAGCCCGTAAAGAAAAGACCCTACACAGTAAATAAAGTCCGCATGGTAAATACTTTTTGTTGCGCTTGGACAAGTCCTCACATAAATTCAGATTTATATTTCGGAAACCAAAAGCACTGTTTACAAAATCATTCTTCCTCTTCTTGAATATTGACAAAAAAAAACAACGCAAAAGTTTTGGGCAATAAATTAAGCTTAAAATTATATAATTCAGATAAAAACAAGTCTTTAAGATTTAATCCATCAAAATAAAATTTTTGCGATAGGTACCTGATTGCTTTTCACACTCAGGTATTTCATATAGCATCAAATCATTGATGGCTTCTCTTATCCATTGCCTGTGATAGCTGGCAATTGTTATGTTTATCCATAGCACGATGAAAGTCCTCGTCCATTGCAAGTTAACTATTGCGAGATAAAAGCTCTGACACACAGATAGATGAGTTGGCATCAATTACAATAAATGGAAATGTCATTGATTTAATCATAGAACAGCAATATCCGTCAAATATCCGTCATCTACAGTTAATGCCTATTCCAGCACAATGGATTTTTCTCCTTGTTTTTTGTTTGCCCAAGATTGATCATGTTATGTTTGCATAGTTTACAGATGATTCTTTCCGATTCATTCTTATTATCATCTCATTTTATTGCAATCTCTTTGAATCGATTTCTCAGGAAACACTCGAAATTGATTCAAATTAATTTTCTCTAATGAATTTTTGATTGTTCCTGCAATTAACCTGAAGTCGTTCCAAGATACCGATGATCAATGTCCCTTCTAATCTTTAGTAATCAGTGTGCACATAATCTTCTGTTGTTCTTCTTCCCATGACAAAAGTATACGTACGCTTGAATTCAACTCAGCGATTCGACATATGTCCAATAAAAAGCCAGTGACCGATCTACATAATTTGAAATTTTCTCGTACGCAGATTGATTTTTATTTGTTTACTGCTTACATAACTCGTATGCGCGCGCATGCGCACAGCTTCGAGGGGAGAATGCAAATGATACATATTGCACTTGATGATTCTCAATTTAGAAAAACAGTTTGCTTGGAAATTACTACTGCTGAGATAAGAAACAAGTGGAGCATTAAATTTGAAGCCTTCTTACCAAGAGGGCTGTCTGCAACTGGAGGGTCAATTTTTATCGGGCTTTTTCTTCTTTTAATCCCATCTGTGCAATACTTACTTTCAATTTTTCTTGATTCAGAACTTTTCTAAAGCAGAACTAAAACACTGAGATTATGATAATGTTTGTTTGTATGTCCGTCTCTCTCTCTCTCTCTCTCTCTCTCTCTCTCTATATATATATATATATATATATATATATATATATGTAATCCTCCCCCTGTACATGATTTGAAAACATATGTCTGTCTTGCATGAACTCTGTAGGATATCGGTGAAGTTTGAAATCCTCGTCTCCGTAACAAAACCAAATTTGTTTCTCTACTTCCGTATTCAGTGTAGAAAAGATTATCAAACTCATAATCCTGACTGTTACATTGTTTCCACAAGGCCACCGATGAAAAAATAAATTCTTTTAAGAAATGCATCAGACTGCCTCAACATTTTCTTTTGGCCACCTAAGCATTATTCATGTGACTTTGTGGATACCAGTGGTCATTTTGTAACTTTTGGGATACAAGCGGTCATTTTATAACGTGTTAAATATAAGTGGACATTTTGTAACTTGGTGGATTTATGTGGTCCTTTTGTAAATTTGCAGATATAAGCGGTCATTTTGTGACTTTGCGGATAAAAGTGGTCATTTGTAGCTTGGCAGATAAAAGAAGCCATTTTGTAACTGGTGTCAGGTCCGCCGGAATAGTTATATTACAAAACAATATTTCTCAAAGGGAGCGGCCAGTTTGCAATGTACCTTTTATGCTAAATTAGCCCCTCAGTTTATGTCCGATTGCGATCACCCTTGTTTTCAGGAAATTTGAACTTTTGAGATAGTAGTAACTTGTTCATTGATCAGCCATTATTTTTCTATTTTTCAATTAATCACCCTAAACACAGTATGCTGCTGGGTCACGTGGCGGTTTCTATTGAGTGGCTAACTAGACTGTTTTCATTTGGATATTGGAACTCCTATGAGACGATTTTTTAGAAAAGGAACCATCGGAATGGTTAAAGTTGAAGAGTCTATTATTCTAAATGGTGGGTAGAAGGTATTTTCATCAACCAAATTGTTACCTCTGAGTGAAAAGGTCCATTGTTACGGACAGAAAAACAAAAAATCACTCCATTCATATCTGGCCGGGCTTCACTTATCCCAAGTTTCTCCCCATCTCAGAGTTCTTCAAGATCTTTGCGAAATGTGAAAATAGACTGAGGGGTGACAAGCACCCAAAGTGGTGCCACTCGCTTCACCATAGATTTGGGCAAATCGTTGGATTCATGCCTGCGTCACACTCAGATTAAAGTCGGCTCATCCAGTCTGTTTTCCGTACTGTTAACCAATCAGCCACTGATACTTATGTAAAAAATGGTTTCGAATTCTAGCCAATCAAATGTCATCTTGAAATACTTATGCAAGTAGTTTCAAATTACTCCTGTAACTTGTTGAGATTATACGAAAGAAAAAAACTGACTTTGTTGATTATTTCTTCATGTAACTGTGAAAAGAAGTCATCAAATGGAACGATGCTTTGAGAATTAGAACTGATATCTTATGCAACGTTCAATTTCAGCACGCGGGCGTAATACCTGTATTTCTAATCGTCCCTTGCAAGGTACGTTCGATGAAATACATTTACAAGTTTTCCCCACTATCCGAAAAATAGGACGGCCATATGAAAATAACTTTCGTTAATCGAAAGGGCGAAAAGCACACAAGCAATTAAGGTTATTTTGAATGGGGAAAAATTAAACGTTCATAGACAGAGGTACAGAGGGCTGGGGTGTGCGAGAGAGTGCACCCTGTCCCTATAACGGCTCGCTGCAAAACAAACGCTGAACGCTATTGTCATTTTTTGCCTTTCTTCGTAAAAGCGAAAAAGTAGCGTAAAACGGGCTGTTGAAAAGCAGGGTATACTTTTATTCCGTACATAATTTCGACTACGCTTCCAATCATTCACTGCCATATCATATGTGAAGCCAATGTTAATGCAAACACTCAAAGACACGCTGTCATAACGTATTATGGGTTTCATTAATTTTTCTGGACTTTCCACGTTGGCTAGTTGAACTTTGGCCAATGTGTCGGATCAGATGCCGGTCAAATATGATCAAAGCTCAAAGGCAACTCAGGGTTGGATGTGTGTATGTTAGGATTTTTGTGTGTGTGTATGTGTGCGTGTATGGGTGGGTGGGTGTCCGTGCGTGTGTGTATGCCTGTTTTAGTTTTTGTGTACATGTGCTTGCCGGTCAAAGATGATCGAAGCTCAGGAGCAACTCAGGCTTGAATGAGTGTGTTGGGGGGACTGTGCATGTGTGTGTGTGTGTGTTTTTGTATGTGTCTGTATCTGTGGGTGTGTTCCTGTGTCTCCGTGTGTTTGTGCACGTATGTGTCAGTGTGTTTCTCTGTGTGTGTGTGTGTGTGTGTGTGTGTGTGTGTGCTTGTGTATTTGTGCCTGTGACAGTTTGTGTATGTCTCCGTGTGTGCAAGTCTGAATTTGTGTACCTACGCGTATGTGTATGTGCCTATGTGTGCGTTAGGGGAATAGAAAGGTGAAATGGACACTAATTCTCCACGCACCTGAGACGGATAGACATTAAATGTTATTGGCAAATTACCTACGAAGCTTTGCTGGAAAATGTCAACCCTAATTATCATTTTACTGTATGAAGAGCGCAGCCTTTATATCTTTACAATTATTAGTGTTACTGCGCCTTCATACTTGAAGTAGCTGATTTTATCACTGGAGATCGAGTGACAGCAAGTCTCCCCAAGTCTCTATCCTCCCGATTTTTTTTACTTCTTTCTCTGATCTTTCATTATTCACGGAGTTTGGGGAACGCTCCCGATACTCCAGTGGTTACGGGTACTACTGTAACCCTCCGCTTCCACAATTTCTGCAACTTTCGGCCATGATCATGATTTATTTTTTTCTCTTCTACAGGTCTGTCTTGTGGTAACATGAATCAGGTACAGTAACTAATTAACAGGTGTTCCTTTCCTTTGTTCAGACTTAGTCCGTAACTTGATAGGGTGATCTTTTAGAATCTCTAAGATAAAGAATATCTTACATTTGATCTAAGGACAGCTTCTGGTTTCTGCTTTGTGCTGATACCAGAAAAACAATTAATGATTGTAGATGTTGGTCAGTCAATAGAAACCATCTTTTGGTAACATGCCATGTTGAGGGTGATCAATTAAAAAATTTTGAAGTTACTTCTCTTGCCTATTGTTGGGCGGTGATTTTGAACTGTCGTACAGAAACGGGTGCCGATTTAGCAATAAACATAGATTGTAAATTGAACCCCAACTAAAAACCTACTTGAAGCCGAATTTTTTAAAAATGACGTTTTTCTAGACATAAAAGGGAGTAAATTTTTAAAATATCGATCGACTTAAAAACTGAAGAAACCTCTGTTGATGTTGATAGTTTCTGATACCAGAGAAGCACCAATGCCACAATCTAGATATGGAGTTTGCAGTTAACCAACACCAGAAAACAATCACAGGGGAAAAAAAACGATGAAATTTAAAAAATTAAAAAAAAACTCACCATCACAGCCAATAATTGAACGTCAAAATTTGTAGTTATATAAAAGAAATCTCATCGAAGAATAAATAGGGTCAGAATAAATTCTATTTATGACATCACTGGCATCACTAAAATAGAATTTAAAAAACGTTTAAAAACAACTACATTCTCTAGAATTATATGATATGTCTCAAAAAGGTCAAAAAAGTCTATTATCAAAAAAAAAGGATAAAATTTTCCAGAAGGGGTCTAGTGGGGTACTGATGCCAGTTATCGAATCTAAGGACAAAACGATATGGCCAGGAGTGCTGGAACATAGAGAAAAAAATCAGAATAAGGTGTCCAAAAGGCCAAAAATGATTTTATCTAAAATCAAAAGACAATTTTAGAAGGGATTTAGTGCAGTTCTGGGGCCAATTTTCAAGTCTGAAGACAAAACGGTATGGCCAGGGTGGGGAGTGAAACAAATAAAACGAACAAACAAACATAAACACACAAATGCGCAAAAACACGTAAACTGATACAACCCTTCCCAATTTTTGATGGCTACGGTTGTTCTACATTACTGCTAGAAGGCTACTATTGTGTCTTGAAAATATTCACTGCTGGCACGAACTATCTATGACGTGGGTAATTAACCACAGAGACTAGAAAAACATTCACGGGGGATATCAGACTAACAATGATGTCAGAAAACAACCAATGATTCAAGAAAACGTTGCCTGTTAAAAACTGACGATCCATGTTTTCAATTCCCAGAAAAAAAAGAACTCATTCCCCACTGTGTAATTATTACTTGAGAGTCAATGAAGCATAAAACCAAAGTCATTCATTCATCCATTCAAAATAATTAGTTTTTTCCCCTTGTCTCCATTATAGCCAGTCTTAGAATACCTATCATTACAGGTATCAGCATCAGCATCCTTTAGTAGAATGAACTATATTCAGGTTATCTTTTTTATATTTTTACCTTTAGACTAAGGTTTCTCAACCTGAGCGATATTGCACACCAGTGGGCGAGTTCAACTCTTGGGTGGACAGGGAGTAATTGTACAAAAAAATTGGGCGTTTTCAAATTTTGATGTGTGGTATAGGATTTTGATTTTTAAATTCTAAAATTGGCAACAAAAAATGGTTCAACAGCAACATCTTCTATTGATAATTTACTAAGCAGCATTTTGTTATTGCTCATTATGTAAACCCAATGTGTTTGCACTAGCTGCATCTCACTAGTCACATAGATCGCATTGATATATAAAGACGATATACCACTTCACATAATTTTTATTAAAGCAACCGTATAAGTTGTTTATAGTATTAAAAGGATAAAATTTTGTGGGATATCTTTTTAGATATTTACTGGGCTACATAAAGACTCGAAGTCCTGTCAGCTCCAAAAAGGGGTAAGATCAGGTGATACAAGCTCACCCAAATTCTCCACAGCCTACCCCGAGATGATCTTCGGGAACCTTGACTGGGAAAATGAAAGAATCAAAAAAGACGTCGAATATCTGTGCAGCCTCAGATTTGCAGATGACATCGTTTTGGGTTCGTTTTTTGTTTTTTTCAGAGAACTTCCATAACCTCTAATGAATGCTGATTGATGAAAGCCAGGAAGTCAGCATTCACGTGAATTTCGGCAGAACAAAGATCATGTGCAACAATCACGTCGGAAATAAAAACATGATCAAAATCAAAGATACAAAACTGGAGAAAGTAGACTAATACATCTGCCTAGGACAACAAATCTCCAGGAAATCATCAAAATAGTCAGAAATCAAGCGAAGAATCACTTTACGATGGTAAGTCTTCAGCAGAGCAAGTTCAACCTTCAAGAACAAGAAATTCCCATTAGTCCTAAAAGGTGAGGTATACAAACAATGCATCCTCCTGATAGTCACCTATGGAGCTGAAACCTGGAACTCAACCAATAGACTAACCCACAAACTGAGAAGCATGCAACGTGCTCACGAAAGAATCCAGCTAAACCCCACGTGGAGAGACTACAAGATAGCACAATATCATCATCATCATCATCATCATCATCATCATCATTATTTTTTCAACGTTCGTCGTTGGGCATAGACCTACCTGAGGAATCACCATATTTCTCTATCGTAGGCGTCGCAGAGCCAGTACTTTCTGAATTTGTCTAGCTCATCTCTCCATCTGATACTCTACCGGCCTCTGTTGAGCATGTGATCTCTGGGTATCCATGCCGTGATTTGTGATGTCCACCATTCTTGAAATATGGCCAGCCCACTGCCATTTGAGATTTTTAATGGATTCTATGATGTCCCTGATTCCTGTGTTCTTCCAGATTTACTGCGCGGTCTTGTGGTCTCTCCATGTGAGTCCCAGCATAATTCTTTTAATTCTACACGTTGCATGGTTCTCAATTTTTCTCTCTTGGTTAGGTTCCATGTTTCAGCTCCTTAAGTGACTATTGGGAGGATGCATTTGTTGTACACCCTTCGTTTTAGGATTAATTGGATCTTTTTGTTTTTGAAGGTTGAGCTTGCTCTGCCAAAGGCTTGCCATCCTAGTATGATTCTTCGTTTGATTTCTTCTTCTTTTGAGGGTTTCATGGAGATTCGTTGTCCTAGGTAGATGTAGTGATCTACTTTCTCCAATTCTGTGTCCTCGATTTTGATCTGTGTCTTTTATCTCAGATGTGGCTGTTGAATATACCAGGGGAAAAACAGGAATCCGAGACATCATAGAATCCATTATAAACTCAAATAGCAATGGGCTGGTCATGTTGCAAGAATGGTAGACAACCGATGGATATCACGACTCACAGCATGGGTCTCAAGAGATCACATGCGTAACCAAGGCTGACAGAATACAATATGGAGATATGAACGAGACAAGGTCAGAAAGTATCGGCTCCGTGGCGCCCATAATAGAGAGGTTTGGCGTATCTTGGGGAACGTCTATGTCCAAAGACAGACCGATGATGATGATGATGATGATGGTTATGCAGGTAAGCGGTGGAAAATTTTCCTTGTGAAAGTGGGCGATGACGCCAAAAAGGTTGCGAATCCTTGCATCGGTTAGAATAAGAGAATTCAAGTCAAAAGCGCAATTTTTCAGCTACTATCGTAATCAAAATCTGATTTGATTTGATCAAAACACAAATAAGATTTCTGACATTTTCTTCACAATATTTTCATGTTATAAAAAGGATCTTAGTTCTACATTTCCTCTTTGTTTTAATTAAATGTAATTCAATTTTGATCACGGTGTAATCAGAAAATTTGCGCCTCTGAGTTGTATCAATTTTGGTACTCAGATTCTACATTTGATCACAATATGCATACTTAAGAAACAAAAATTCTTATACCATTTTTTATGTCTTCTTTCTCATTATGTATCTAAAGTTTTAATTGGATAGTTCCTATACAAGTCTCAGAAAACCAAGCGGAAGAAAACGGTAGGTGTCATGAAACACGTCTAAACATTCAATGGAAAATATTTCCCGTCGTATACATGCGAACATTCCCTGGGGTAGGAGATCATCAAACAGATGTATATTATCTACGACATGAGTGAAAAGAATGATGGATACCCATGCCTTGTTTTGAGATTCAGAATCAAATTCTGAGTGCGTACAGCAGATATGACTCGTAAGTTACCACCTCTCTCTCTCTCTCTCTCCCTCTCTCTCCCTCTCTTTCTCTCCGTCTTGTTTATGAAAGTAATCTTTGCTTTATGGCGGTGGCAAAGATAGGCTCACAGCGTTGTACAAAGCTTCCGAAAGCAATATTTTTTCATTAAAAAGGATGATAAAAGAGCGTATCCATCAGACGATAACACAATGATAAAATTAAATGCGTGTCCTTATGTACATGGAGCACAATCTAACAAAGACATTTAATTTCAATAGTGACATTTCAAAACAAATACGCCTAATATTGAATTTGCGCCCTAACACCATGTTTTGGGGGTCGACGAATTCAATAAAAAAATTTTCGAAATTCGCATGAGCTTAATTTCGTTTTTTCTACCTATATATGGGCAATCAAGATATAATTTTGGCCATTCGAACTGATTATGGTAATCAGCTGGTGTAATTTCAAGAAAATCAGAAGCTGGTTAAGGAGACTTAATATAATATAATCGATGCAAAAAAACTTTTCAATTGTCATTAACATTACATATTTTCCCCGAACTTTTATTTTTTAATGTGTTATAATTGCCAATCACGACGAATTATTGGCTAATTATAAGGTAGTTAGCATTAATCCACCAAATCAAATGGAACTGTAACAGTTGATAACAGCTGTTAATTTTCTTGGCATGGGATTTGCTCACCCTCTACCAGACAGGCGTTTGCAAACACGTATTAGAGTAAAGTTCAGTTAGTAATTGATCCACGGAAGTTTATACAAGTTAGAGATACAATTACCCGAAGCAGCCTGAATCATTCAAATACAATATAACCCCATAATTGCCATAATCAACCTCGATTCATAATAATTCATGATACAACTATCTATCCACAACAATATTTTGGAAGTTGTGTGGTAATTGGAGATAATTAGGAGGTAATCAAGAGATAATCAATGTAACATTTTAAAAATTGTTAAAAAGTTTTTAAAAATGGCAAAAGTTCGTTTTTGTTTGAAACAGTGAAACATTTATTTTGATGTGAAGAAAAGTATACAACTTGTATATAATAGCACTGATCAAATAATCATATAACCCAATCAGTCAGTCATAGACATTAGCGTTGGCGGTGATATAATAAACAAGATAATTCATTTTAAACCTAATTGTATTCGTTGATGGGAATACATATTCCGATAACCTATTCCATAATTAGATCACTCTGTTGCTCAAAGAGAAGTTTTCTTATATCAAACCTACTTCTATTCACTTTCCCCGTACATGTATGGCCTCTCAGTCCCTTGTACTATTCTTTGATAAAAAAATTTACTTTAGGGTCTACTTGTTCAATACCACGTATAATCTTAAACATTTCTGCCAAGTTTCCCCAATACCTCCTTTTTTCTAACAATGTAAGCCTAAACTCTCTTAAACTATCCTTATAACTTATGCTTTTTGATTCAGTTGCTTTTCTACAGCCTTTTCTTTAAAAAGTTTTAGCCTTCTCCAAGTACGGTGACCAGGCTTGAACACAGTATTCAAGGAGCTGGCGGACATGGGTCTTATATCATACAAGGAACGATTCCTTTTCTATATAAGTAAAAAAAATGCATGAACAGCCCCTGTTGTCTTTTAACCCTAGCCGCATAACTCATACTTTTTAATTCTTGCACTAACTTAGTTGCTCACCCTCAGCCTTTTTCTAAAGATGTTTTAATCCTTCTCCAAAGACAGCCACCAGGCTTGAGCTCAGTATTCAAAGCGCAGGCGTTGTTCATTTTTCAAATATCAAATACATATTTATGGATATGACAGTAAGCGTTGAATGTAAGTGTTTGAAGTCGTAAAAGATGAAGGGGAAGAGAAACAGACAGAGAAAGGGGTGAATGTTGTGAAGGAGAGAGGGTTAAAGTTAGTGGCTAGAGAGACGTGAGAGATAGAAGGGGGAAGGGAGAGACAGATAAAGACTTCTGCTTGCGATATAATCAATTATTCGTTTCACATGGGTGTGTGCAACCGCTTTTGATGTTTCGTGTCAGTATAGCCTTTCATAGCACAATGCAATGAAGCGTGTCAAGCTGATGGATGTACCGAGATCACTTTCGCGTGGGCTGCATTTCTATATTTGACACGTCTGAGTATATGTATGGACATATACAACTGATTGCCGAAAATAATAATAATAATAGTAAAAATACTACAAATAATAATCATAATAATGATAATGATAATAATAATGATATTAATAATAATGATAATAATAATCTAAAGATGAAAATAGATGAAATGTTCGATAGGTGGGGGGAGATATGACAGGAGGACTGGTGACCTGGAGAGATTAAATGTCACTCAGCCGTCAGCGATAACCACTGGGCAACTGGTGTGAAACTGTGAATTACAACGCTGCAGTGGACTGTGAGAGTGTGAAGAAGAAGAAGAAGAAGAAGAAGAAGAAGAAGAAGAAGAAGAAGAAGAAGAAGAAGGAGGAGGAGGAGGAGGAGGAGATCTACTGTGGTATGCACAGATACTGAGGAGAGTATGAAAAATATGAGATCTAGAGCCCAAGGTTGTTAGGATGGAAATGGTATGGTCGAACCGGTACAAACCAAGGAGCTGCTGTGAGGAGGGCTGAAGACCTGAGGAGACTTACTGACAGCCATCCCTCGGCCACAACCACCTGGCAAGTGGTATGGAACTGCAAACTACAGCACTGCTGTAGACGGTGAGAGTGTTGAGAAGAGAGCTGGAGATTGGAGGAGATATGTTGTCAATCAGTTTTCAGCAAGGGCCATCAAGCAACTGAAACATGGAACATAACCAAAAGACTGACCCTCAAAATGAAAACCATGCAATGTGCACATGGGAAAATCATGTTTAACCTCACATGGAGAGATCATAAGGCAGCACAAAAGACAGGAATCCGAGATATCATAGAAACCATTAGAAAATCCAAATGGCAATGGACTAGAATTGTACAAGAATGTCAGACAACCAATGGGCATCACGACTCACGACATGGATCCTTAGAGATCATATTGGAAATTGTGACTGACACAAAAGATGGTGTGATGAAATAGACAAAGTTTCTGGTTCTGCGATGCCCATGATTGAGAGGTCCAACGGATCTTGGGGAAGGTCTATGTTCAATGATGTTGATGATAATGATGACCATTGCTTCCAGTTTCTACTCATTATTGACCAGATCACTGCCTGTAACTTTAGGCAAGTAATGGTGTCGTGATACATTTACGTACATCAATCAATTTGAGTGAAAATGAATGTTTGTTCAGATGGACAAAACCTATCGTGAGATAATGTCTGTACCTGTTAATACAATTTTCTGATTCACCTGAAGGCTTGGCTTTCCAGGAATTCTTTTAACAAAAACATCAGTTCCTCTCTTCATAATTTGCAATGATCCAAGGATTAAAGGTACTGTGCTGGTTTTTCATCTCACACATTTTTTTATTCTATTTCAATCTCGCTATACTTGGAGATCTCATCAAAATTCCTTTTCCGCTTATTGTTATGTCTGCTGTATCTATCAGTAAATAATACCTCTTCGTCTTTGATTTTATCACATTATCAGATTTGCGGGCGTTTATTGTTCCATCAGTGAGAATTGAGAAGTCCCAGAGTTGTTGTTGTTGTTGTTGTTGTTGTTGTTGTTGTTTGTGAGAAACTGTCGATGATGAGAAAACCGAAATTCTATTTCGGTTCCTACTGCAGAACATACCATTTACGATTCGAAAGTCATTTTTTTTTTTACCATTTTAATTTTAATTGAAGATATATGCAACATCGAAAATGTTCAGTATTATTATATCATATTATATATTTTTCAATTCAAAACCGTCTCTTTTCTTCTTCTTCTTCTTCTTCTTCTTCTTCTTCTTCTTCTTCTTCTTCTTCTTCTTCTTCTTCTTCTCCTCCTTTTTCTTCTTCCTACTTCCTTCCTTCTTTCTTCCTTCTTCTTCCTTTTTCCTTCTTCCTTCCTTCTTCTTCCTTCTTCCTTCTTCCTTCTTCTTCATCATCATCATCATCATCATCATCATCATCTACCTGTCTCAGCTCAACTCAGACTGTTTTAATGTGTGATCAGAAATGAAGAGTTCCAACGACGATATATTCATCCTTATGTCATAATAGGAAGATGAATCAACAATGAAATCAATGCGTAAATAGAGAAGAAATTAACATACATGCTTATTGTATACTAAAATTATTACTTTTAATTATTAACATTATTACTATTAGCAGCAGTAGTAGTAGTAGTATTGGTAGTATCAACAATATTGGTAGCATGTAAATAATAAGTCTTCCCCTTAGTCTTCTACATAACCAGAATGCCTTAATCTACAACAGGCACCATGATACTGGTAAAATGCAAAAGTCCACTTTCAACATCGACTATATTGATTACAATGTGCTACTATGTATTCGTCTGTGACTGTTAAACAATGGTATATTGGGCAATATCATATGAGTTGATAACAACTGGAATAATGCACGTTATCTTATGAAATACCGAAGTCTTATTCGTTTTTTTACCTTGCTAACTGTTTCTCAGGTTGTTTTACTCAGAAGTGTGATTGCATATTCGATGCATATCTGAATCGATCTTAGTTAAAGTAACAAACTGATTAAGTAAAGTATACAAGGAAGAAAACGGGTGTCCATGACATCATAGAAACTATTGAAAAACTCAAATGGCAATGGGCAAGCCATGTTGCAAGAATGAAAGACAACCGATGGACATCACATCTCACAACATGAATCCCCAGAGATCGCATAAGAAACCGAGGTCAACAGAACACAAGATGTAGAAATGAACTGGACAGATTCAGGAAATACTGGCTCTGCGACGCCCATGATAGAGAATTGTGGTGGATCCTGGGAAAGGTCTATGTCCAACGACGGACGTTAAAATACTGATGATGATGATGATGATGATGATGATGATGATGATGATTATCTGCGACCACGAGTGACTGATTGGAAGTCGCTGATGTCTTCATCAATGATGATTTATTCATTAAAAAAACTATTGCTCATAAGAATTTGAACAAACACAAAATCCGTTTTTATTTCCTGGGATCGCTGGAACTGTTATGGATTTTGATCAATTGGGGGTGGGGGCAATCAAAATTAACTCACTAATTTAACAACACTTCCACGTTGCGTATGAATTCACTTTTGAACCTCTGTGGTCAGTTTCGAACATGATTTTGCAAAAGTATAACAATATATTTCTATTGAATCATCAAACCTTTTCAAAACTTTTTGCATTGACGATCACAAAAATGGCTAAATGCCTGCCTTGTTTCGTCGATTGTAAAATATTTGGTTCTTCTTGCATGATGCTCCTATTTTTAACTCTCAAACCCAAGCAATTAGACGTAGAATGACTGTTTTGTACAAATATTTATGACACGTACTATATATATATATAGAGAGAGAGAGAGAGAGACAGACAGAGAGACAGAGAGAGAGCTGTTTCGTTGTATTAAAACTCTTCTGTGTGACTATAGACTATCCTTTATCCCATCCAGTACCACGAGGTATGATTGAAATCTTCGCTTCAGACCCGGAGACTGATATCCTACTGGGGAACTGGACGGTCCTTAAGGCTGAATTTAAGCGATACATTTATTATATATATATATATATATATATATATATATATATATATATATAGAGAGAGAGAGAGAGAGAGAGAGAGAGAGAGAGAGAGAGGAAAGTGCATAACGTAACTAAATTATAGCAAAACGAATTTCAGTTTCGGATTTTTCAGTTTCTGCATTCATAAGCCAATCAACGTTGGGGTGTTGCCTAGAAACTAGATAGAAACGTAAAATTAGATCATAATGAACATAATAAACAACTGCGAAAGGATAAAGAGTGTATAAGCTTATGTTATAACATCGTAGCAGATCTGTGTGTAAGATGTGGAATTCGATCTTGAAATGGGTGTTGAACAAGCTGGTGACTATATATTTTTTTGCATGAATCTGGAACGGAAAAGATAGATCGCAATAGAAAAAGCGATAGATATAGACTCAAAGAGATAGTAAAAGTATTATATGTACAGAGCCTCCCTTGAAATTTAAATCTAACCTTTATATCAACTGTTCAATTTTAACATTCTCTCATCTTTTGTTTCCTACAGAAATCAAAAATATCTCCTAATCGAAAACAGATTCCTGGATCCATCCCAAGATTTCGTGACTCATGGCCTAACATTCTGCAAAATTCAAGATCATTGCGAACTTTTCGAGATAATCGGTCGACAACCAGACTGCTGAAAAGACGGAAATGAGTGAATACATATATCACAACCAACTTTGTTGACAGAGATAAACTAGTTTGAGGGCTTTAATATATGGCCCTCTATCGAATGTATACTGGTGGGAAATATCATTCATTTGTTCGGTATGAATATTGAATATAGGCTTTAAGCACACATCGACGTCCATTGTAAAGTTAATTACGCAGTTTTCAAGTAACCATGTTCCCTCGAAGAAATCTTGTTTTAACTTGTGCAAATATTCGCACTCACAGACACAGACGGACCCGCACGTAATTATATATATACATATATATATATATATATATATATATATATATATATATATATATATATATATATATATATATATACTAGAAAATTTATAACGAAATATTCGGGTCACCTGACCCCCTTTCCCCTACAGTTTATATTTAGAATTGTCTCAAATTATATTTAGAATTATCTAAATGTTCGTACCATATATCTAGAAAATATCTACATACTATCATTTATATATATATATATATATATATATATATATATATATATATATACATATATATATATACACACGTAAGTTTGTCTATAAATCCTTAAGTTAATGATGAAAGAAAAGCATTTATTTTACACAAGCAATTTACTTTCAACATAATCTCATTTCTTGTCAATGCACTTTGGTCAGAGGTAATCACATATATTCAACATTACACAATTAAAATTCCGGATCAAAATTTTACCAAGTGTTAGGCTACAGACTTATCATGTACGTGTATGTGTAGGGGGTTTATACATGTGCACTCAAACACACACATATTTGTATGCATGTATTTTTACTTCTGTACATATATATATATATATATATACACACACACACACACACACATATATATATATGTTATTCTTTATTTTGTTTTGTTTTATCTTTTTTTCTTAGATGTCTCCACTCATCTCTATTAGATGGTTTCTGGTCGATCAGCTGGTCAGTCTCAGTTACGTTAAACAACAGAAATGGGGAGGAAGGAAGGGAGAGGTATGATGTCATTAAAGATGTGACATCATTTAGAAACCAACTGTTATGTCATTATAGAATGTTCAGGTTCGGCATATTTGTATTCAAAAGAAGCAAAAAACGCCAAAAATGGCCATTTACGTTTCCATTACAAATCTTGGGATACTTCCATATCATAAGAGAATGAATTCACTCAAAAAGAGACTACTTGCTTTTCGCTGGAGTTAGAAATTGAACCAACAGACGCAGAATAGTCTTTTATTTATATCAGAAGTTTGAAGATAAGAAAAGCAGAAGAGGTTTTGGTGGGTAGAGGGGAGGGGTTGTTTTGTGTTTGTTTGTTTTTTTCATGGCGACCGAGAGGGTCCGGAGTTTTGCGCCGTTGTTGTCGCGTTTTAGGGATTTGAGTAGTACGTCTCTCTCAGTGGACTATGAAAGGAATGGAAAAGAGTCATGGAGTGAAGTATTGGACTTCCTCTAAGTGAGTAGAAAAAGCTGAATTTGAAGTCGATAGCGTCTTGGGAAAAAGGTGGAATTGGATGTCTTCACCAAATTGCATCTTGAAAGTAAAAGAGGGAAAATGGAAGTAAGAACGCTCATGTAATTCGCCTTGTCAAGTGCCAAGCTAATCTGAACGATCTCACACAAGAATCTCTAGCGGATATGTAGGGAAAAGACGTCTCTGTGAGTTGTATTGAAATAATATTGATGATCGAACAATGTTTTCTTTTTTTTATCGAACTTTTCCCCCTTTTCATGTTGTTTTTGTCTCCATAAGGATCAGACACTTCTCCCCTCCCATGCTGTGTTTGTTGCTTTCCCATTCTCTCTCTCTCTCTCTCTCTCTCTCTCTCTCTCTCTCTCTCTCTCTCTCTCTCTCTCTCTCTCTCTCTCGTCTTGTCTTGTCTTGTCTTGTCTTGTCACCAATTAGACTTGCGGCTCTTATTCCATTTTATCTGCTCCGTCTTCTCGATTCGCCAAAACCCAAGAAAGAAAAATAAATATAATTAACCTCACCCAACATGGCGTTTTGTTTTGCTTTTGAGCCGGTCTGTCTCCTCATATTCGGTAACAGCAGTCGACGCTCTTCAGAGTTATTGACGAGAGAGGAGTGGCAGACGTTGTGCGATCCCCCCGGGTACTGACTGGACTGACAATCAGAAGAGAGCAACTGGCATTGATATATTCCACAAATTATTTCGACAAATATCCTCGTTTCTGTTATTTCAATCTCAACGATTCGGCCAATGTGATCTCCGACCCTTCCAACGGGTGTAGCACAGAGATGGATTAATATCAAGAGGATAAGAGAAAAACACTAGGAAAATACTTAGTGTTGCTGAGAAAAGAAATAAGAGTAGAAAAGAAAAAATCTACGGAAATATTGCGAAGAGACAAGAAAAATAATAGGCAAACAGTATGAGAAAGACATCTACGAAAATAGTAAAAGTTGCTTTTTCAATTCTAAGTGCTTTCAATATATAATATCCTACAACCACGTGGAAATCTGTGGTTTTACAGATTAGATATTATCTAGGTTTTACAATGGGGTTTCTATTTACAACAGAGATATCGTTATATAGCCGGCACTTATTTTCTGCTAATATTTTTTTTTAGAGACTAACAAATTTCTGGATGGCTGTTGGGTGGAATGGACTTGAAGCAGCAAAAATTGAAACAAAAAATATTTTCCGACAATTCGTTACTCCCGTCATGTAAGTCCGAATCAAAATCATTCACACTAGACATCAAAGCATACTTAAAAAAATACAATGAGTCTAAAAGACTAAAACGACTTGAGAAATAACTATGAGTATATAAGAAAAATAATACTTGAATATGATAGGTAGATAAGGAAAATACCACTAAGATACAACGAGAAGAAACAAAGAAATCATTTTGGAAATTACAATGAGTCGACAAAATGGGCGAGTATCACCTTTTCCGCGTTAAATTTAAAATGTATGGATTGTTATCTATTTTTCCTGAGGCAAAACTACCGCCACGATAATGACAAGTTCGTTACTTTAATTTGTTCCGTAATTGGCTTATGATCTTAACTCTGGACAACAAACCTAAATCTAACATATACTTTGTAATTAGAATTATTAAAATGCAGTTTTAAATGTTGAAGTTAACTGCTTTTTTTTAAGTGAGATTTTCGAAAAATAAATTCAATGATGAGGTTTTTAAAACAAATAAAAAAGATTGTGATAAGAAATTTTTTACATTTTTTGATAGGAAAATATCGTTCTGAGGACCCCAGACTAATATAGAGCAGTGAAATCTAACGCGAAATGTTTTGAATTTAGCACAGAAAAGATAACAATTGCCGATAAAGTGTATTTAGAAAATACTATGAGTTGACAATAAAACAACTTTGAAAAGATGAAAAACCGAGGAAAATACGAAGAATCGACGAGAAAAATTCTTTCAAAATTGTATGAGTAAAGCATTTTATTTGTACTTATCATTCGTATATCTAACTTGAGAATAAGGAGTTTTCACATGTAATGGATTTCCGCTTCTGGTGCAAAGGAAACCCGACACGAATTGTCCATTGGCTCAAAATTCCCCAGTTTTTGATAGAGTACAATAGCCAAGGTGATAACGATCCCTATAGCATTAATGATCCAAAAAATCGCCCTTGCAGAAATACCCAAAACCGGAGCTATGCAGACGCCAATCACAATTAGGGACATCAGAAACATATAAAATACGAGAATCCAAGCTGAATCTTCTTCTCCTTCTTCTTTTAACCTTGGCTTTGTCGCTTCGTCCACCTTGAAGGATTTTAGGATCGAGACAATACTTGCATCCTTTTGAGACTGTCTATCCGATTTCTTCATTGGCTGAATTTTTCGATAAGGACCCCCTGAAAAATACCCGGTGTAAGATGCCGGTTTTTTGTCTATGGTGGAATTCTCACCAACAACTTGTACAATAGAACTATGACTCATGATCTGATCAGAAGCACAATGGAAATCTGATTCATTATTCGTGGAGGATTCATGTAGTAATGCAGGCCAGTTATAGTGATACGAATATTCCGATTTTTGATGGTGGGTTAGTTGGATCGTTTAGTTCAAACAAGTTGGGTCTTCCATATTTTTTTTCGAAGTGGAGGAAAGGAAAATTTTACTGATTGACGACTCGAGTCTCTGGAGAGCAACTACCGGTTCTGAATGCAATAAAAGTCCTTCGTCTTTGATAGGGGAAAATTGCTGTTGTTTATTTCATTCTCTTTAATTTGCGCTTAAACGAATTTCTCGAATCTTTTCAAACGGTCTGTCCAACTCAGTTGAATAAAAAGTGAATTCTTTTCTTCATTGATATTGGCTTGTAATTCTGACGCCATCATACATGACATCATCTATGATGACGTCATCGTAAATTACATCATTAACCCGTTCGTTGCCAAGTGTAGAATTTAGTGATATAATTCCTGTGCCGGGTTTCTCACGAATATTACAGAGGAAAATATAGACATACACCTGGCGTAATATATTATATTCTTCGTGATCTTTCCATTGTTTGTTTCTACGTGTGTAATTACCGATTTAATCGCATCTTCCAAAGTCTATCCTACTAAGTACTGGTCGAGATACTATAATATTCAGTGCATTTTTTAATAGCAAAACGACCTGGATTAGAATTCCTACAAACATAGTTACTGTTAAATTCAAAATATTGAAAGAAAAATTGAGTTCCTATATTTAAGATATGCTCTAATCTTAAGTTCTTATTTGCTTATCAATTACATCCTAGATATTTACGTAAGCCGTGATATTTGATATCACTTCATGTCTGATCTTCGTCCTGCTCATTCTGTAAAAATATTGGCGTGATGGCACATGTTCCCACAAAAACTCACTTTTTCCCTGTGTACGTATGTTTACTAGACTCTGTGAGTCAGTTTTTCCCAAAGTTTTGAGAATTAGAAGCACCCGAGAGAAAATTGAGAGATTGCAATATTATTTACAATTAATGAAAACCTTAGCTCCATTGATTTGATCTGTACGCACAGTTAAGCTAGCTAGATAGATAGACAGCCAGACTCACTTCAAAACTGGAGAAAGCTACACTGACAATTTTGGTTGACAGTCTCTAACAAAATAGCGAGAACGCAAAAAGTAACATGCTACACAATCACTCAACTAATATGACATGACCTCAGATAGGATTGTTATCTATTTATATCATTTGATAATCAGAGCTATCAGGAGTGGCGAGGGATCTTTGTTTCAAGTTTGATATCAATCGTTGTCAGGAAATGGGTTTTCTGTTTTTTTAAGGTTGAGGTCAGTCGTTGCCAGGAACTGCGGCCTCTACGTGCACTTATCTGACAGTAAGGGATCAAAAGGGAGGGCAAACCCCATCGGTTACGCACCTCCCGCCCACATCCAATTGCACGACGTTGATAACAAGTGGTTAAAGTAAATAATAATAGGAGTGGTTGTAAGAAAAATGTACTTCTCCCAGGATGTTTTTGACAAGACAAAAAATTATTGTCTGACAATGAGGAGAGATAGTTGCATTGCTGTGCTGTGGGCGCAGTCGGTTAATCCACCTTCAGAGACTGCTACCTGTACTGGTCGCTGGTGGTGAGATTTCGAGGATAAAGAATACGTACACAGGTCTTATTAGTTACTCAGTAGAAACCGTCACGTGACCAATGTATTTTGATGTTGCGTAATAGTTGCTCATGAGGCACAAAGTCAGCAATTTGAGAAGTGATATCGAATGTCGAAAAATCATGCGTATGTGTGTGTATGTACTAAGTGACTCAAGGATGGATATATATGGAAGCATGTATGTGTATGCACCAACTCAAGAATATATATATATGTGTATATATATATATATATATATATATATATATATATATATATATATATATATCGAGAGAGAGAGGGAGGGAGGATTGTACGCGTTTAGAGTCAGATAGGGACAGATTTTAGAGGAGCAAGTTCCGGTGGATAGCAGTTAGCCTGTGGCTCTTGGAGCCAGCAGGTGTGTTTGAGTACCTCAGAAAAGGAGATAACTTTAACCGATTTTCTCATGCCATTTGTATAAAATCCAGCATTCAGCATTTTTAGATACAGGAGCCTTTCAGCTTCGTTTCATTGGTTCACACCATCAAGGAATAACGTGACAAAACAAAAACATGAATTTTTTTTTCATAATCAGATTCCTCGTTCTCAATACGGAACCAGTTTACATCTTTCCGCAGATGCAAGGCTTTCCGTTTCACAGATTCTTCATCATGTTTTCCAGCGACCGGATCTGACAACCAAACAGGCTTTTCGGAAGATTGCTCCGACGGTGTCGATGCAAGTATAATATGCACACATTGAGAAACCTAGCAGACGACATTTGGGGACATGGTGGCCGGCCATTTTGAAAGAAGATGAGGTTATCTAACATGGACGTAATGTCGTACACTTATTATCCTCCATTGGCAGCATACCGTATTGGCAGTGACCAATGGGAAATTGGTGAAAAAATAGGTGATTAATGAATAATTTACATCTCTCTCTTTTTGCTGGACGCTGATCTCTAAACAATACTAATTATCAACAGGAAAAACGAGTGTGAACATTTCCAGATACACACTAAAGAACCAATTTAGAATAAACTTGCATTGTAAATTGAACCCAACCCTGAAATTCTCTTTTGCGGGAAATTTTTAGAAAACTGAAAACACGTTTTTTTCTAAACATAATAAGGAGTGAATGTGTTGATTTTCAGCCTTGTAGCTTAATTAGTGCGGCTCAGTTGCGTGACGCAATGCTCCTCTATTCAGGGTTGAGCACTCTTTGAGTGAGGTAACTCATCCACTTTAAGATTATGCAATGCTCTTCTACAGGAATTGTGCACTCTCGTTGATGAGGGGTTTCTGCGTAATTTAAATATATAGCTTAAATTCAGCCTCACAGCCTGTCTACTTCCGTTGTCCAGAGTTAGGATACCGGCCTACGGGTCTGAAGTGAAGGTTTCGATTCTGTCTCGCGGTACTGGATGGGATAATGGAATGTCTATAGCCACACTGAAGAGATGTAATACATCGAATCAGCTGTCTATGGATGACACAATAATTATATATATATATATATATATATATATATATATATATATATATATATATATATATATATATAATATGAAACCTTGCCAAGACTCTCAAACTTAGAAGTATGCAACGTGCACATGAAAGAATCATGCTTAACATCACATGGAGAGATCACAAGAAATTAGGAAAAACAGGAGTCCCAGATTATAGAATTCATTAGACAACTCGAATGATAATGGGCTGGTCATGTTGCAAGAATGGCAGAAAACCAATGGACAATAATACTCCAATTTATTCCAGATGATGACAAAAATATCCGGGAGTTTCCTTCGCGTTAAAAAACATTTGTGGTGCACAGTATGAATTAATCTATACGAGAGTGGAATTTTGATTTGATAACAAGGAAGGGGATTATGTTGAAAAATGAATATTCACTGCATAATATCACCAATTATTTTCATATGGATCTATACATCTCTATAAAGCGCTTCTCGGTCAGTCAGTCCCAGTTACGTTAAACAATAGAATGGTTATATACTTATTTGACGCATACTCATTAAATAAAATAACCGTATGCTAAGACTCCAGAATGAATTAATGATAAAACTTGTACATATACTTAGATTTGAACTTACTAATTGTTTTTTAGTAGCCAGATTTCCAGGTGAACCATCCTCACTTTCCTCTTCATCCTCTTCTACCTCCTGCTACTTTTAACACAACTTATAATGTTATCAGTACTTTGTTCTGAATCTGTTAAAATCGGAAATCACGGATATGGACCTGTGGATGGCGAACACGTCGTTGAACGTATGATTCTTGTTGTTTGTTTTTTGTTATTTTTTTTTTTTTTTGATAACCAGATTTTCAGATGATCCATCTTCACTCTCCACTTTATCCTCTTCGTTTTCCTCCTTCTAAAACTACCACAACTAGTAAAGCTACGACCACTTCGTTTATAATCCTTTTGAAATTGGAAATCACAGATATGAACGTATGGATGGTAGCTGCATTGCCCACCCAACGGTTCCTGTTTGTTTTTTTAAGTGAAGTACAAATCGGAAAAAATACTTTCTTTTAAAAGGGATGAATATTTGTTCTTTTACGGATGGAAAGGTTCAAAAATAGGTTGAGGGTGCAAATTAATGGAAACTTTCAGCATATGAAATATGTAGCAGACAATAAAGTTTACAATGATCCCGGGAAAACCTAAATAATTGCCCCCCCCCATTCATCATCATTATCAGCAGCAGCAGCAGCCTTTTAACGTCTGTCGTCTGACATATACCTTCCCTAGAATTCGCCACAATTCTCTATCATCGGCGTTGCAGAGCCAGTACTTTCTGAATTTGTCTAGCCCGTCTCTCCATCTAATATTCTTCCGGCATCAGTCGTGCATGTGATCTCGGGGGATCCATGTTGTGAGTTGCGATGTCCATCGGTTGTCCGCCATTCTTGCAATATGGCCAGGCCACTGCCATTTGAGATTTTTTAATGGATTCTATGACTCCTGTCTCCCTCCGAATGTACTATGCTGTCGTGTGGTCTCTCCACGTGAGGCCCAAAACAATATTTTACTCACTTTGGTCATGATTGATGGAGTTGAAATAAAGACGTCGTCAAAAACCATCCCGAGTTGTTCCTTTGTCAGTTTGTTTTTTGTTGTCATATTTTTCTCTCTCTTTTCATCATATGATACCTTATCGATCGCTGTGGTCCAGTCGTTGAGTGCTCGTCCCCGGTTGGATAGGTTGTGGTTCAATCCACTCTCAAGTCATACATTTTCTTTTAATGTTGATCAATGCCTCTCCTCAAGCACTCAGTATAAGGACTAGGATTTAAGAAACCTTTCCCCAAGGCGAGGTGGTTACGGCCAAATCACGTTGGATACACCGGTTCTCGTAAGATCACCGATGTTAAGCGACGTCGAGCCCGTCAGTACCTAGATGGGTGACCATTCGGTAATATTAGGTACCGTAGGTTTAACGAAATTTCGACGGGCTAGGCATATCATTAGTGGGCCTTACTAACAATTGCCTATCTGTACCTAACCCAGCGATACCCTTGATAAGTTATAAGTAGAGAACGATAGATAGATAGTACACATTAATATGCACAGAAAAGAATCCTAGTCAACATCACATGGAGAGAACACAAGACAGTACAGTATATTAGAGAAAAACCTGAAGTTAGGGATATCATAGAACGCTTCAGAGAACATTGGGTTGGCCATGTCCCAAGAATGTGAGACAAGCAGTGATCAGCCAAAATGAGATAGCATGACGTACTAGACAAGATCAGAAAGTGCTTGCCCGCGACGCCCGTGATAGAGAGGTTTGGCGAATCTTGGGGAAGGTCAAAAAAGCAGATGATGATAATGATATCATAAATACGTGTTGCTACTTAAAATTTGGGGATAATTTAAACAGTACGAAAACAGAATGTAATACAGGCTTTTGACACTAACTTTTGTGAATCCATAAATTCCTACACGACAGTTTCGACATAATTATCTATTGAATATACGGCCTCTACTATAAGCATGATTCTCTCACTGTCAATGAATACCTCTCTAACATTATTTGATGATCACAAAGAGATTGAACGGGTTTATTACCAGTGAAAAAAATGTTACTGGTTTCCAGTCACCGCATCGTCCGGTCTTCTGAGAATATACAAAGTGAAATGTTGCGATAAAAAACAAGAAAGATGAGAATACTAGTCCAAAAGAATCAACACATATGATAGTTAACCATGAACATTTGTCATCTGTCTCGCTTACACCATCAGTGACATCTGATGACGTAACTCAAGAGAAACAGAATTTATATCTGTGTAAACTTGATAAATTGTATCTTTACTTATAATAATATAATAACAAAACAAGAAAATGCTATGCAAGATAATTTTTTGATATTTTATAAGTATAATGCAATTACCAATTTACTTGATTATTACTGTCATTTTTGACAGCAAGGGGTAAACTAGTCTAAACATATAATATGCATATATGCAAATTCCGTCTCTGTCCGTTCGCAGATTGATCTGATTGGTCAGTTTACCTTCCTATTACGATATAAAATGATGATTACGTCATAGAAATAATTCGAACTTTATGTCTGATCACATATTAAAACAGCTAGAGTTTAGTTGTGACTTTTAAAAAAAACTTGAAATTAGAATGCTTGAAAATGCTTTAAAAGAAATTACCAAATAAAATAGCATAAATTACCGTTATTTTTGACAAGCATGTATAATTTAATAGCAATACATAGTTCTAGTAATTCAGACCGAAAAAAAATGCTCATTTATTCAATTCAACTATTATTTTTTATCACTTGATAAATCATTAAGTTTATTAAAAATTTACGAGCTCTCGTTTTTTGTAAACTGTAGACTGAATATACAATTGAAGTAAGATTTATCGCTGGAAATTTTTCAATGTATCATTTTTTCGTGCTTGTGCGTGTTAGGCATATTAGGAAGACCGGCTTATTGAAACTGTTCCTCCAGGCAAAATTGTATTCTGATAACACAGAAAAAACACTGAATTTTGAGGAAATCACTGTCATGAATTCAAATGAATAGAAACCTTAAATTGCAAATATTATATTCTTACTCCATTTTTGTTTTGTTATCTATTCATATTATGCGCACCCAGCTTATGATTTCGAGAATATTTCCATATTTATGAAACATTTTTTGTTTATATTATGAAGAGATATAGCATATATCTTCGTATATGAGTCGATTTTTTTCGACCAGCCTTCAGGGTTAGACCGTTCAAATAGTCTGTTCGGATTTTGCAATGGTTAACACACACAGAAGGTCATGGGTTCAATTCCAGGTGTGGAAAAAAATGTGTTTTGAATATTTTAACATCTTGACCCTGCAGCAGCTAGGCTTTTTCTCCTTTGATGGAGTCTCACATAACATATTTTTGCTATTTTCCAGACAGTTTTAGTGTGCTTTCAATAATGTCATACGCAGGTGAGGAGTATGGAAAACTCTCCATTAGGACAAATTTCCTTGTGTACTCAGCAGCTATCTGAGTACACTCTAAGCTGTGTGATTAAGATGGGTGTGTACCGTAGGTGGTCTTGCATCCTTCCGAGGCGATGGTCATAAAAACCTGTTGACATAAAGTCCTGGTCTCAATCAGACTTGAGACTTGCAAGGATCTCTAAGTTGAGGCATGCAACAGAAACTGGGACTTCATCACCGTCTCTGATACTTCACTGGGTGTGGGGTTTCTTGAGAGACGGGACACTTTACGATTACTTTTTAGAGTCAATAGAAATTGTGAAATGAATGTCATTATTAAAAGCCCAAATTACTGAAAAACATTTGTCTTTTTCTTTGTGAAAACAACTCCCATAAGTTCATCGATGCGTTTATGATCCAAACAAAATAGTAGTAGAATTACAAGTTGTGACAGTAGTAGTAGTAAGAGGAGGGCATAGAAGATGAAAGCGAGTGTGGTTGACCCGAAAATCTATTTGAAAAAAAAACAATTAGTAAGATGAAATCAAACTCACTATGCAATCTTTATGTATAGTTTTTTTCTGGAATCTTTGAGGGGGTGAATTTGTATTTTCAACATTTTTAGCTATAACATTTGTTGGAAATTCAAAATTCTAGCCGATTTGAGCCATTTTAAAGAGAATTTTAGTTATTTATAGCAAACGATACTTGGCAACACTGTAAAAAAACGCACACACTTGATACGTCATCTATCGATCAGAAGAGATGCTGTTTTAATTATATAACATATTCTCCTTTTTTTTGTTGTTTAACGCAACTGAAACCAACCAACCGACCTTAAAACGTCTAATAGAGATGCATGGACACATCCAAAAATTACTCTTGCATTCTATCGCCCGAATTCATTGAACTCAGATTAATGAAAGAGATATACGTCGGATATTTGTCAAACTCCGGTCCAAGTTGGAGTTGACTTTATTTTCTCCCCGTAACAAGAGCAATCCTCACCTGATTCAGGGTAATAAACTCTTCACTGTTTATGAATTCCATTATATGAAACGGAGCATACAAATAAAATCATCATTTCTTATTGTGATTTGAAATCATAATCCTAGTGATTGCTAAGCGGCTTCCTTGTCAACTGAGCCAAAGTGGTAATTATTGAATATTTTGGAATTTATTTATGATATTTACTATACAGAAGTTGCATCAAACATCTTCAGTTGGGATATAAATAGAGGTGAGGTCTGACCCTGTAGCAAACAGGCTTTTTTCTTCCTTATTGAAGTCTTGCATAACATATTCATTCCTAATTTCTTCTTGTACATTTTAATGTTTTCATTACAGTATTTTGGTAAATCTTAAGGAATTCAAAACAGCTTTTCAAGAATGAAAAAAAAATAAATACGCATTTCTAATATACATTTATGCTAAACCAAATTGATTTAAAAAAAACGACAAAATTTTTCCCAAATCAGAGATATCGATTTTGGAGGGCTCGACTTCGCGTAATTATAGTCGATGTTTATATCAATTCTCTCCTTTTGACTTTTTATCTTATTTTGCCCTAACTCTGTTTCGGCTTGACTCCAGCTTTTGCACGGAACGTTTTAAGTTAGATTTTATCCGTTTAAAAATATCTTCTATGGAAATTAAAGATTTTTTTCTGCATAAGATTTCTCATTACGGATACCATCGACTCAGTACAAGCTAAAAGCATAAATCAAATGCACACATTAGACACACAAGTTAAAAATGCAGCAACTATAAGAATTATACGCTTGTATACCAACAGCATATTTCGACTGAACGATAAAGGATGTAAATACGAACCGATAATTGAATAGTTGAATGAAGACTATTTCGCAACAACTCTGATATCATCTCCTGCCACATCTGTTCCGTTAGGGTCTAGGATGTATAAATCGACGGCATTTGAGTGACGTCAGGAGTGCTCGATTTGGTAAGTCAAGATGACGTCGTTTGCAGTGATAGCTGGTAGAAGACAGGTATTAAGCAGGAAACATTTTGTCACAGTATTAATCGGAAACAAATTTAATAACAGGAAACGAATTGTGTCCAGTCCGCGCCGAGAACAGTTCATAACAACCTTCTCCACGAATAAAACACCGATTTATTTATTTTCTTCAGTTGACTTTTCTGTATGTTTGAACATCAAAACCACGATACATATATTATGTCCATCCTTTGCATATTCATTACAGATTTAGACAGTAGATTTAAACATGACGTAAATTGAAAAAGTGCAAAGTACCACAACTTATGCCGGATACGACTTCATCTTTTTTCTTACCTCCTTGCAGTTAAGAAGACCCCGAGGATGAGAAACAAAGAGCTTAAAGGGACAGTGGGAAAGTTTTCTCCCGTCATTATATCTTCTGTTATTTTTTTATCAATCTTCAAGGTCCGTTGGATATCGGCCTTCTCAAAGTGTTAGTCACGTGAGGAATGATGGGTATTACCATGCCATGCTTGTCGAAAGCGCATTGGCAGGGATGATACATGCTTTTCCCAAGGTGTTAGTGAACGTTAACTGTGTCTGCTGGAGTTTGAACACGGCTTGACGATCCGATCCTCCTTACCGTTAAACGTCCCAACACTCGCACCATCACATGTGTATAATATCAGAGGAAATCAAAAGCTAGGGGTTAAGGAAACTAGGCGGTATTTCAGGTGCATAGGTTGCTAACAGGAAGCTATGACAAAACTATAATGTATAAGAAATTATGATGACATGTATGATTTGTAGGAGGGTAGAAAATTACTCTAGTAAAGCAAGCTTTCGGTAGAGCAAGCTAAACCTTTAAGGACAAGAAAATCACATTAGTTGTGAAGGAGCTGAAATATAGAACCTAACCAAAATATTTGGCCTTCAATTGAGAACCATGGAACGTGCACATGAGAGAATCATGCTCAGCACCACATGGAAAGATCACAAAACAGTGGTGTATATTAGAGAAAAGACAGGAGTCTGAGACATCATAGAATCCATAAGAAAACCCAAATGGCAATGGGTAGGTTATGTTGCAAGACTGTCAGACAACCGATGGACATCATGACTTACAACTTGGACCCATAGAGATCATACGCAAAACTGTGACCGTCAATATATAAGATGGCGTCACGAAATAAACAAGTTCAGAAAGTATTGGCTCTGCGGCGCCCATGATAAAGAGGTCCGGCGAATCCTGGGGAAGTTCTGTGTCTAACGACATGCGGGACCTAGCTTTCTGAATTTTCCTAAAAACATTATTATAATTATAACCCTTCAGAATTACTGCAGAGGCTGAAATTTTGCAAGGAACAAGAGGTAGTAAAACAATTATATTTCATATACGCTGAGTTTTGGGTGACAAATTCCTTTCGACAGTCAATAGGGGACTGGACAGTTTACTACTTATTGGCATTTCTAACATCCTAAAACTAATGTTCAATCATCGATGTACCAATAGGATTTGATATTAACGGCAAATATATATATATATATATATATATATATATATATATATATATATATATATGTGTGTGTGTGTGTGATTGTGTCATCTACAGACAGCTGTTTCGATTTATTACATCTCTTCAGCGTGGCTATAGACTTTCCATTATCACATCTAGTACTACGAGGTAGGATTGAAACCTTCGCTTCAGGCTCGGAGACCGTTTTCTACCTCTGGGCTACGGAGCTGGACGGTCAGTATGGCTGAATTTAAGCGATATATTTATTTACGCAGAAATTCCCCATCCACCAATGCTCTATTCCTGTGGAAGAGCATTGCATAAGCTTAGAGTGGATGTGTTACCTCACTTAAAGAGTGCTCAACCCTGAATAGAGGAGCATTGATTATTGTATCATATATATATATAGATGCCTATCATTTTTTCAAATTTCTTTCTTCTTCTTGCTCATAAGATTTGAAAATATTTCAACTTTTGTAGAAACAATTTCTGTTTAGTCGAAACAAGTATCTTTAAACTTGACCATGGATGAGGGCCTGATAAAATAGTATCTAGATATTTCTATGAGCTGTTTAACTCAATTGTACGTGCTGGTTTACGTAGAGACAGCTTCCAATTGGGTTCGATTCCTGCAGCAGCCAATTTCTCAACTTGTTCATTCTATAAAATATACTTTCCAACAATTTTTTTTATAAAGAATATATATATACATATATATATATATATATATATATATATATATATATATATATATATATATATATATATATATATATATATATATATATATATATATATACATATATATATTCTTTATAAAAAAAATTGTATATATATATATATATATATATATATATATATATATATATATATATATTTGAACAAATATTGCGGTCACCTGATCCCGCTTCTCCCACATCAATCATGTCTAGAATAATCTAAATGATCATGCTTTATATCTAGAAAAATATCTAAATACTATTTATCAAATCCCTATCCATGACCAAATTCAAAGATATCTTTCCGGTGAACGAAAACTGGAGAGATTAGCGCAGTATAGAGTCTAGAGATATCATAAGAACCATTGGAAAACTCAGTGGCAATGGTCTGGACATGTTGCGAGAATTTCAGCCAACCACTGGACATCACGACTCACTAGATGGATCCCCAGAGATCATATACAAGATCCTGGCTGACAGAATCCAAGATGGCGTGACGAGCCAGACAAACTCAGAAATGATGATGATGATGATGATGATGATGATGATGACGTACTGTGTTTTGGTTGACAAATCTCTCGCAACAGTCGTGGGACGAGACATTCACTGCTAATTGGCTTTTCTAACATCATCAATCAAATGTTCAATTATAGATATTTAATTATCCTCTGAAGACTAACAATAAACTTGTTCGGTTGGTCATGCAGTAGACACTGTCAAATGACCACGTATTTTTAGCTGTCGTGCTTGGGGTGATCAATAAATTTTTTTCAAAAATTGAAAAAATGGGGATCAAGTTATTACTATTGCCTTTTGTTTGGCCGCTAGGTAATCTGGATTTTCAAAAGAAAATTGATCATGAATTTACATCGGAAATTGAAAACCCCTGAAAACCTATTTGGGTAGATTTTTTTTTCAATTTGTGGACATAGTGAAGAGTATCCAGCTTTCTAGCTTTATTGGCACGGCCTGTATGCACGATACATACGTACATACATACATAGCTAGGTACCCAGCTGGACTAACTTAAAAACTACAGAAACCTACGTTTACAGTTGTGGTGACAGTTTGGTTGACGGTTTTCTAATACAGTCAAATTGACAGGACTTGATATCAACGAGAAAGTTATGAAAATTTAATAAGATAAGAAAAAGAAATTTTGAAATAAAACGATAAACATGAATACAAATTTTGATTCATCTCCGAGAAGAATAATTACAGTCCTTCTGAAGACTTAGAATGAAGACAAAATTGAAATCCAATCAGATGGCAGCAGACAAGGCTAATGAGCGAAGCGAACGATCTCAACATCAGTAGGTTGCTTCATATTAAGATAGATAAATACATAAAGATGAATAGCTATAAACAGTCATATTTTTAATATATATATATATATATATATATATTGAGAGAGACAGAGAGATAGAGAGAGAGTGGGTGAAGATAGACAGAGGCAGATATGGACAGTGAATGAACAAAACAATGTTTGGACATAGAGCTGCTATTTGGGTCTCTGACACTATGATGGGCTATCTAGTCCAATTGTAAGAGCAGTATCACATAAAGACGGCTTCCTATCGGTCGCAGGTTCTATTTCTGTGGCAGCCCATTTCTTCATTTGTTTATTCTAATAACAATATCTGGGCCAACTGGCACATTCACCGTGTAGTAACGGGAGGTCAGTTCAAATAGCGATTCAAACAAAATAACACATTTATAATTTATAGATATTTATACACACACACACACACACATATATATATATATATATATATATATATATATATATATATATATATATATATATATATATATATATATATATATATATATATATTGTAGCAGGGGTACCCAGCCTCGCCCGGGAGAAATAAGTTAGGGCTCGAATAAGTAGAAGTTTATTAAGAAGTATATTAGATCGATCCTAAATTTTGCACGACTCCTCATATACTGAAAGCAATCGGTACTACTAAGACGGCATAAACTGGTCTTTAGTTGCCATTAATTAGTGACTTGACATAGAAACGAATAAATGTCAAAAAGTGCAATGATTTATGTTTTATACGGGAAATATAGATTACAAAAGCATAACAAAAACGGTATTTTTTCTCAATTAGTGAATAGCAAGAGATGTCCTGATTTACATCATTTGTTAATCATGAGCAAATCCCATGAAAGATTTTCAAATTCGTTGGAACGTTACTGAATTCATGAAAATCTTCGGGAAGATATACGGAAAATGTACCAGAGTAAAAACATAACTTAAAATGTTGGCAGAGAAATATAATACTTTATTTTGCGCAGTTTCTACCCATGCTGTGTTTTGCCATAAGATAAAATGAAACAGGCTTTAATTATCCAGAGAATTTTCTTTTTAAACGATAGAAGACTTTTCTCGATTAAGTGGTATTTTATTGAGAATTCAAAAGTGCAGGATGTTTACATTATTTCCGCTCATTATTTTCAAAATATTTTGAACTATAATAGATACATTCGATCGTAACTGTGATAAATACAGAAAAATTTATTCATTTCAACTATTTGGGAATTTCAGGAGATTTTCAAAATGTGGGATTATCGGTCGTCCGAATTCTGGATTTTAGAGCAAAATTTTCAAGAACTGAAAAAATTCCAAACAATCGTCGGCGTTTTTATATTTGATTCTAATTCATCTTTCAAAGGCAAAACTTTAAAACTCCATTATAAATTCATTGAAAAAAATTGTTTCCGTTTATCACTAAAAAAAAGAACTGCCCAGTCCATTCGATAATATGAAAGTGACTCGGATATCAACCTAATGCAAAAAGTAGGACGCTTTAGTTCATACAAGACTAATTTTCCAAACCAACTGAGCTATCACGATTGCTGGAATCCATCCATTGACTTTGCAGGATTGATTACTGTTTGGCAATTACTAAATCTGACTCGTTCGACAACATCAAATTTTTGTTTGCCCCAATTAGTGTCTTATCAGTCGGGAAAGACAGTACATATTTAAATGTTCCTCCTCTCAGATTTCGACTTAATACAAAGAGAAGGACACATCAATTCATGTAAGAGACATTTTGACAAGCTATCGCAACTGCACGGCCAATGCTTTACTTTGCAGAAGTGATTGCTATTTGACGATTAGAAAACCCTACTCAACCGACAACTTCAAATAGTTGTTTACCTCATTAAACTAACAAATGACGATGTCGATACGAGCAAGTCAAAGGTTGTGATTGCAACGTCAGTTTGGCGAGCAGTAATTATCTGCCTAACGACCATCTTCACAAGGAGGGTTCCAAGACAAGAATAAATATACAGAAAAGGCGACACATTTGTTGTAGCATGTGCACCAAGACAGTTGAGATGATTATCCACCATTCTCCAATGTGTGAGTATGCACGTGCATAAGTATTTGAGTTGTGTGTGTATACATTTGAATTCGCGTGAAATTATTTGTTCTGCTTCAGCAGGAGTGGGGCGGAGATACCTGGCCTTGCAGGGAAGGTGGAATATCATTACAAGCCAATTAGCCAGCTCAAAATATAACAAGTCCAGGTTCGGATATTCATGCTGTGCCGAATTGATATTCTAGAAAAATCTGATTCGTAATTTTTAAAATCATCTACGGACTGGTTATTCGGCAAGTAAAATCTGAGACATGAGTTAACTGCTCGTAGCTTTGGTTACATATATTTACGTTAACTCCATCGTAATACCTTAGGTAGCGCGTGGAACCTGTAGGCCCAGCAACTGTGTGGGGCACCGGAACCATGGGGCATAATTTATTGAACGAACCCTGAACATCTGAGCTTATCCCCCCTCACTCAAATAATCCAAAATATTTTTTTGAATTTAAAAAAAATCATCGTCTTAACCACCATAAATAAAAATGATCAAAATAAAAGAATTCGTGACACCTCACCGGGAGTTCACTTTTCGATAACTCTTATTTATACCTGTGTCACATACGAACACATGCATGACTGACTAACAGTGCGTTGTCAATGAAGATATGACAAACAAAAAAAGATACAGAATACAAACGTGCATACATGCCACAAAAATACATACATTTATATATATGCACGTATGTGCTATGTGTGTGTATGTATATTTTTGGAGTATGTGTGTGATCGTAAGCGTACTGTGTGAAAAAGTGACATGGGTATGTGGTACGTGTTTGCATGCGAGAATAAGTATGCGCAAAAGTGACATGTGTGGATGTGATGTGGAGACAGTATGTTTGTATATGCGCACGTACATATGTGTATGCATGTGTGCATTTATGGCCTGTATGTGTATGCTTGTAATTTCATGATTTGCATCCATTTTCGATTATCAGTTGCTTGATAGAGTCGTTCAACCGCACCCAGAAAAGTCACAGAGTAGGCCAAAAAAAATGAAATGGCACCCATGTATACCAGATAAAAAAGAGAAATTTCAAGATTTGTGATAAGGAATTAGATTCAATTTGTGAAACGAAAAAAATTAGAAGTGAAAAGTCTTACACCAGAAAACATGTTCAAGTTCATTGAATTCATTCCGTTTAACAAGTAGTCTATTCCCGTTAAAATGTCTGAGGACGAAATGAATTATCATCCAATCAGAAATTTTGATTAAAAATATGGTTCGAAATTTATTAGGTAAAAAGAATCCATCAAAAATCTCAAATGGCAGTGGGCTGGCCATGCTGCAAGAATGGCAGACAACTGATGGACATCACGACTCACAACATGGATCCCCAGAGATTACATGCACAACCAAGGCCGACAGAATGCAAAATGGAGAGACGAGCAAGACAAATTCAGAAAATACTGACTCTGCGATGCCCATGATAGAGAAATATGACGGATGATGATGATGATGATGATGATGATGATGATGATGATGATGATGATGATGATGATGATGATGATGATGATGATGATGATGATGATGATGATCGTTGAAACTTCTTTCTCTTACTACAGTAAAATTGTGGTTTGTTTTTTGCTTTTTTGTCATCGAGTCTCGTCGCTTCTTTGAAAAGTTACTTGTACCAGTTAATATTGGGTTTAGAAAACTACAGTAATTCTTTTTTATAAAAATGTATTTTTCCGGTGTATTTCGCTCCAATTTAGCAGTATTGAAATTTTCCAGGGGTTCAGAGAAACAAAGTAACATTTTCGCGATAGTATTAATGATAGTATTAATCATTACATAAACCAGTCATTAAAAATGTTCAGTCTTCCTTTTAAAAAAAAGTTAATAATCATTCGGAATAAAATATATATTTCATTTGAATATATCCGTCCAAAATAACAGGGTTCATATATATATATATATATATATATATATATATATATATATATGGATCAGCATTAAGAATCCTAAGGCTATTTCATTAAGAAATTTACTTTTTATGACGTAAGTATCTTAATTTTAAAGTTTTATAAAGTCTCAACTCATCTCAAGCAGTTTTAATTTGTGATTAGACATGAAGTCTTAAGAGTGTTATGGTGCGATTTTTATTGTTATGTCCTAATTAGAAGGTAAATCAACCAATGAGATCATTCCATTTGAGCTCAAACAAATAAACAGACGATAAATTTGAAAATAAGCTCATTATATGGTTAGATGGTTTATGCCACGGGTTGTTCGCCGCAGCGAAGTCCGGAAAGAGAAATCTCTTGGTAGAAATTAGAAAATTGACCAAACACATCTCTACTATGCACTTCTTAATGCGTTACTGCAAAATTCAATCATCTTCTTTGAAGGTTTAATTTTGATTATAACTTCCGAGCGGAGAAGTCGAAATTTTCTTACAAAATAATTTTACAAAAACAAATCTACACAAAATTGAATAGATCCAGAAAATTGTATTAAAGTCTGCCTATTAATATATTCAAGTTATTTTTTTTAGAATTGTCTATAAATTGAGCTAAATAGCCAAATGCGAATTTTCATACTTCACCGATTCGCGAACGTAAACCACAGATGCTTGATCAGACGTGTTTTGGTTGGATTTAGCTAATTTTTCCCATTACAGCCGATAAAAATCCAAGTAGTTAGCCGATTTCATTTCATGTTATAGCTGATTCAAAATATCCACATGAAACTTTTAGCCATAAAATTTGCCAAAAGTTGAAAAAATCAGCCGATTTTTGCTTTTTTTTTTTTAGCCAAAGTTTAGCAGATATTACATAGTAAATTGAACATAGGCTGTTGCAAAGATGGACACGAAGTAAGGGTCCAGATTTACATTATGCGTATATTTTAAATCGAGCATCCAATTGAGAGCCAATTAACTGGCTTTCGCTATAAAAGTAACTTTTTCTAAGAAAAAAAAACTCTCATAAAGAAACGAGGGTCGATAAACCGAATTTCAAACGAAATTTTTGCTTTGAGAAAACTTTAGATACTATTTTTTTTAGCCAGTTCGCTAGAAATCAGGTAAGTTAAATAAAAATCAGTGTATAATTTCTATATTTTATTGGATTTTTGTAAAAAGTCCGTGGTATACGCTAAAACTTTATTCCGATAAGGTTTGCAATACTGGACAGAAGTTGATATACTTCGTTAAACTTCTTTTTTTTTCTTTTTTTGATAGATCCATATTTTGTTTGAATAAAACCAAAAGAACTAGTTTAGGTGCAACAGTATTTTTTTTTTTGTTGTTTTTTCTTTTTAGAAAGTAAAATTCGAAATCGGAATAAACGCCCCAAAATAACCGCTTAAATCTTTTTATTTTTCTGAGAGGGGCGTAAAATTAGTAATTTGCAGTGGGGCACAATTGGACCTAACGCCACTACTGGGAAGAAACAAGTTATCCGTCAGTAGTTTTGGTTACATGTACTTACATTAATGACATTATTATAAGCGCAATCGTTGCGTAATTTCAAGGAGTGTAACAACGTTATATCATTACTAGAAGACGTAATTTCACTTACAAGATATACTGACATGTATGTGCCAAGAGACTTTTTTTACGTATCGCAAGATCACGTGTTAGTTTCTGTTCCAGGATCTATTAACAGGATTGGATATCAACGACAAAGATAAGAAGGAAGAATAAATTGGAAAAGGGAAAGATACGAATATGTATTGATATTTAGGTTAATCTCCCTAAAAGAATGATTATAGTTGTTCTGAAGACTAAGAATGGAGATAAGATTGACATCTGATGGAGGGGGAAGCGGGTATCAACTGAATATGATTGCAATGTCGATAGATAGATAGATAGATAGATAGATTGATTGATTGATTGATGGATGGATGGATAGATAAACAGAAATCAACAGGCTTGGATTTGAACCAACTGAACAGCCGTATTCTCCAATGAATGATGATATATTACTCATAAAAAGAGATAGGAAGATTTGGACTCGGATGATGAACTAATTGAAATCAATAGATATGGAAAAATGAGAGGGAGAAAAAAGACAAAAGACATGATTATTCAACGTCCATGTTAACCCGTGACACGAGTCAAAGAAGCACAAAACCATTTCAAAACATAACACTCAATCTTCTTCATCATTATCATCATCAGCAGTCTCTTAGCATCCATCGTTGAACATACAACTTCTCCAGGATGCACTACACGTCTCTATCGTGGGCGTAGCGAAGCCAGTACTTCCTGAATTTGTCTAGCTCATCTAATACTCTACCGGCCTCGTTTGTGCGTGTGATCTCGGAGGATCCATGTTGTTAGTCGGGATGTTCATTGGTTGTCTGTAAGGTTTGCAACTTGACCAGGCCATTGCCATTTGAGTTTTTAATGGATCCTATGATGCTCCTGACTCCAGTCTTCTCCAGGAATGTATGGTGTTTCTCGTGGTCTCTCCGTGTGAGGCCCAGTATAATTCTATTATGTGCATGTTGCATGGTTCTCAATTTGTGGATCTTGGTTAGGTTCCATATTCCAGCTTTATAAATGACTATCGGGAGGATGCATTGGTTGTGTACTCTTCTTTTTAGGATTAATGGGATCTTCTTATTTTTGAAGGCTGAGCTTGCCCAACCAAAGGATTGCCATCCTAGACTGATTCTACGCTTGATTTTTTCTTCTCTTGATGGTCTCATGGAATATTTGTCCTCCTAGGTAAATGTCGTGGTGTACTTTCTCCTCTTCTGGGTCCTCGATTTTGATCTTAGTGTTCTTATTTTCGACATGGTTGTTGCACACGATCTTCGTCTCGCTGATGTTCATGTGTAAGCTGACTTTCTTGCTCTCTCCATTTAGTTCATCTTATAGGTCGTGTAGGTTCTCCACGAAAAGTACGATGTTGTCTGCAAATCTGAGGTTGTTCAGATATATGCCGTCTGTTTTGATTCCTTTATTTTCCCAGTCTAGTCTTCTGAAAATTACCTCGAGACAGACTGTTTAGAGTTTTGATGAGCTGGTATCATCTTGTTTTACCCGTTTTAGGAGCTGGAAGGGTTTCAAGTCTTTATGTAACCTGATAAAGGAGTTGATGTGGCTGTATATACGTTTCAACGCTACATATAGTGGATCTGCATCTTGTAAAGTGATGGCCTCCATGACCTTAGGGATTTCCACTGGGTCGAAGACCTTTTTGAAGTCGATAAGTGCTCCAGAGAGTGGTAGCTTATATCTTGCTGCTTTTCCTTTCAGCTGATTTACCGAATGCAGGTCATTGGTCGAGTAGCTTCTTCTAGAGCCAGCTTGCTTTCGTGGTTGGTTTTCATCAAGTGTTTTTGTGATTCAGTTGATGATGATTTGTGGAAAATGTGTACATGCAGTTGAGTAGTCTTATAAGTCTGTAGTAGTTGAGGTCTTTCGGGTTTCCTTTTTCACATAAAAGTAGTATGATAGCAATGCTCCAATCATCTGGGACTTCACTTTGTTTTAAACACGAGTTCAAAAGAATGGCCACTTCCCTAGTGATGATCTTACCCGCTTTCCTGTCTAGGTTGATGGTGATGTTGTCTGGTCCAGGAGCCTTTCGTTTCTCTGTCTGTTTGATGGCCTGTTTCACCTCCCATGGAGTTACTTCTACGAAATCATCAAATTGATTGCTCGCGTCTTGCATAACCTGTTCATTGTTTTGTAGTCCTTGTTTGGATGAATAGAGCTTTTAGTAAAATTCTCTCGCACATCCGACAATCCTGTCTCCATCTTTTGTGAGGTCGGTATTTTCCTTCAGGATGTTGGTTATTTGCTTCCATCCTGAATTGAGGCTCTTGTTTATAGCTTTGAAGCCTTGACTTTTTTCGAGAGTCGATTCGATGACTGCCGTCGTGTATCTTCTTCTGTCTTCCCTTCATTTCTTCAAGATTATTTTATTCAATTCGGTTCAATTTTCTCTCTTGTTGTTGTCCATGGCTTGAGATTCTTTGCTTCATCTATGATTTTACTAATGATTTGTGTGCTCGTTGGTTTAAATGTAGAGATGACTCCTATTATAGATGCTGTCATTTTGTTGTCTAGTTCGTTGATGTTGGCGTCGTCTTGTTCTTTAAGATTCTAAATCAGTTTTTCAGTTCAAGCTTGAAGGGTCAAGTGTACTCTTTTGGTATGTTTAGTGGTCATGGTTTGGTGTGGAATATTTTTCTGCGTTCTTTCCTGGTATTTACTTGCATTTTAAATCTTACCATTCGGTGGTCGCTTCCTACGTTGACTTGGTTGCTCTTGACGGTATCGGTTTTGTCCGTTAGGATGTAGTCTATTTCGTTTTTTTGTTTCGTGGTTGGGGCTCTTCCAAGTCTATTTCCTATTAGGTCCCCTCTTGGAGAAGGTGTTTATGATTTTGAATCCGTGAGTGGGTGCAGAGTTTACAAGATCTTCTCCTCTCTAGTTCCGTACTTTATATCTGAGTTTGCCGACGCAATCTTCATTTTTTTCTTCCTACCTGCGTGTTGAAAACTCCCATGATGACATTGAAATATTTTCTGGTGTCTTGGAGTGGGGAGTTCAAAGAAGTTTTCTCTCGGGTTGATTGCGGAGTGGGAGCATAGACTTGGATGATATTCAGTTTGTATCCCTTTGAAAGTTATATAGTGACGCTGGCTGTTTGGTCAGAGGTGGTATTGAAGCCAGTTACGTTGTCTTTCAGGTCCTTATTGATGAGAAAGGCTACTCCACTTTGTTTTACTTTCCCTTTTCCTTAGCTGTAAAGAAGGTGTCGGCTCTTCAATTCGATTAGTTTTTCATCGGATCGGATCTTCTCATCTCGCTAATGCCTATGACGTCTCATTTGACGTTATTGTTTTCTCTTCCAAGATCGGTTAAGTGCATGTCAGTTGACAGTGTTCTGGTGTAGTAGGTGCCAATGCATAATGTTGTCCTCTTGGTGACGGTTTCAAAGCTCTTGACAAAGCTAATCTGTAGAACTATCTATCTCTCTTACTCTCATTCTCTTCTCTTGCATCGTAGTTTCCCCCCTCTCCCCACTCTCTATATCTTTTCTTCTCTCTCTCTCTGTCTATGTCTCCTCTCTCTCTATGTCTTCTCTCTCTCTCTCTCTCTCTCTCTCTCTCTCTCTCTCTCTCTCTTAATCTCTCTTTTTCTTTATCTCACTTACTTTCTCCTTTCTTGTTTTCGGAATCTCCCTCTCTCCCACCCTCTCTTTCTCTTTCAATGTCACTATCTTTCTTTCTATCTTCCACCCACTCTCTCTCTCTCTCTCTCTCTCTCCTCTCTTGCAATCGCACTCCCTCTCTCTCTTCCTCTCTGACCATCTTTGTGGTTGAAATTTATTTCCAGCATCTGTAGCCGGATTAAAGACTGGATTTCGACTGCTGATTCTCAAAGTTAGCAAGACTTCTCCCTTAGCAAGAACTTCCTATACTCCTCCAAACTTAGTGCACTCGCGCACTTGTAAAATCTACGGCATACCCATGGTCAATCTATCTAGATGTGCATTTTTTTTAATACAGATAGAAGCACATGACGTTTCTGTATATATATATATATATATATATATATATTCTAAACTTTTATAGAGCCAGCTATATTTCCCATACTATTATAGAGCCACCACCAGCTTGCACAGCACCCTGCTGACGGATGGATACACTGTCACATGCAACATATTGCGGTCCAATGGCGATGTTTTCTGTCTTGTGTGGCACAGTAACTGAAGCCATATTGTTAATTATGGTACCTTTATTGGTTGACGAACACAAAACCTATTGAAATGCTGAGTCCACTTTAGAATGCATTGGCAAATGGCTTGAAAGGCACTGGAAGTGAATCGGGATGCGGTTCGTCGCAATGCTCTCCTTCGTTTAGTGATCAACATCCTTATCGGTCGCCGACAGTCCCGTTCTTGCATAACCTGTTTTCACGCGCCGCTGGAGTCTGTCGGGAATTCGCCTATTCCTGGAATACCATTGCTACTGTTGCCTGGGGAAAACCTTCAGCAGTTACCATTTTGGACTTAGTGTCCCATCTTTCCCGGCCAAACAAATATTACGCGGTCAAACGATGTCAAATTTTGTCTGTGTCCCGGGGATACTAGAACCAACATTACCTCTTTATCGATTACGTCAAACATACGTCATTAGACAGAGTTTATTGACAAGAATGGTGGGGTACAAAACCATTTAATGTATTGATGCCCCTTTTTTTAGCACTTCAATTCAATTTTGTGTCTGGCTACGAACTCACTAATCCACCAACGTGTATACACAAATGAATATATATATTATACATGTATGTATGTCTTGTGCTTTTTATTCCCAGCGTTCAAACAGGAAGACAAAAGATTAACGCATATCCACGAAATTTCAATATATACATATGTATATATGAATTTTTTTCAAAGTGTGTATGTGTTGCGTGCGCATGTGCATGCAGAAGTCAGATATTTTTTGTCTTCTCTCAGTAATGCTTGCAATAAATGGTATTCTCCTATCAAAGAATTCGTTATTGGAATTGGTACTGAAAGGGTGAACGTAAAGTACATAAAATTCCCATCTCTCAAGTGTGGACAAGTACTCAGACAAGAGAAATCTTCATTATTTTACCGAATATCAATTGGGTCAATACACATCCCTACCATCACCACCACCTCTCTCTCTCTCTCTCTCTCTCTCTCTCTCTCTCTCTCTCTCTCTCTCTCTCTCTCTATCTCTCTCTCTCCTTTATTCAAACCTGGGTGGTTTCCAAGCAACTATGCGATCGCAATGATGGGTGACTAATGGCCCCAGAAAAAACGTTTAGTGCCGAGGCAATTTAAAGGAGAAAGTCGTACCGTTGAATTCTCAAGGGCGCAGTCTAAACAACAGATTAGTATACACAAAGACATATATATATATATGTATATATATATATATATATATATATATATATATATATATATATATATATATATATATATATATACACATACATATATATATATATACATGTGTATGTGTGTGTATGGCCATTGTTCCAATATATTAACTTGATGTTTTGGCTGCACCCTTTAGAATTCAACAGTGCGACTGTCTCCTTTAAATTGCTTCGACATAAAACGTTTTTCTGGTTGCATTAGTCACCCATCATTACGATCACATAGTTACCTGTAACCACTCAGGATTAAATAAAGGAATGAATTCAGTAGAATGGAGATAGAGACATGCTCACATGGTAAAACATTATATAAGCATGTGTTCGTGCATACCTGAGTTTCTTATCAATATCCATGCATTAGCAAGTTTCGTAGATATCGTGGAACTGGCAACAACCCTGAAGAAATAACTGCTAAAAAAGTACGAAAATTGGGATACACTGATAGATCATATGAATTAAAGCTTGCTACTTTTGAAAATCAGCATTAAAAACCCTGCTTTCACCTGGGCTTGAATACTAAGAGACACCAATTTGGAATAATCAGTTATTTGAACCAATCATCATCATCATCATCATCATCAGTCTTTTAACGTCCGTCGTTGGACTTAGATCTTCCCTAGTATCCGCCACATTTCTCTATCATGAGCGTCGAGGGGCCAGTATTTTCTGAATTTGTCTAATTCATCTCTCTATCTTGGGTTCTGTCGGCTTCGGTTTCGCATGTGATATCTGGGGATCTATGTTGTGAGTCGTGATATCCATCGGTTGACATTCATTCTTGCAAAATGGCCTGCCCATTGCCATTTGAGATTTTTAATAATTTCTTTGATGTCTCGGGATCCCATCAATGTAAATATAGTTTATGCCAGGTCGGTATTATCAAAGCAGTCATAAGTTTTTGATGATAAATGGAATCCGTTTCTTAAGCTCACAATTCATTTCTTGTCGCTCTAAAAACAGTTAAGGGGTTCACACGTCGTTGGACATGGGGTACGCAAACTTTCACCCTATTACCCGTACGTTTTGCATTATTTGGCGTGGTGTAGAGATTGATCCCATTCTAGGAGAATTAACGGGGATTGCCACGATAAGGCTCTCTACATCATTCCCTCCTACTTAAATTTTTGTTTAAGTCGATTCTTATCTTGAAACTATTAACATATACAGAGGTAAAGACACGCATGCATACGTACAGACTCTTACACACATTTATATACATATATATATAAATTTTCAGATATATTACCTGGTGCATGTCAACATTTCATGCTTTATGCACTTTCCAACAACCGGCAATGTGATTTGTTCTTGTTACAAAACATATTGCGTAAGGGTTCGTGAGGCGCAAAATGTTGATATACACCGGGTAAATATCTTTATAAATTTTATTTTTATGTAATAATTGCTCCATTTGCTTTTCACAAATACTGAGCACTGAAAAAATCTGTTTATCTGGGTTCTTTTTATCTTACAAGTTGCTAAAATCATTATGGACTATATATATATATATATATATATATATATATGTGTGTGTGTGTGTGTGTGTGTGTGTGTGTGTGTGTGTGTGCTATTTATCTAATGTCCCACCACAGCGGAATTTGACACAAGGTCAGGCTTAACGTGGGGAAAAAAGGAGACACCCTTCCAAAAATGGCTCCAGCCGAAAAAAAAAACCGTTGAAAAGCGCATCGTAATGGCTAGACAACCTCCGTCTAGGAATCGTCCACCAGGGGACCTTTTCCTTTAGCAGCAATGAAGCAGGGCTGGCCTGGGGAAACAGAGACCCGCAGCTGGGCTGAGTAATAATGGGCGAGCCAAAGGACGAGTCCAAAGGCTCCTCGATGCGCTTAGCAAACGCAGCCTCAATTAAAACCTCATTGGCTAACGCTTGCACCGGCGCACTCAGTCTTTGAACTCACTCCCTCTCCGGCCCATTCGGCAGGTAAGTGTCATTACCGACTCCTCGGTCTATGCCGGGGAGCAGATACTACTCTTTGATCCTGAAGAACAGGCCAGAAAAAATGTGTGTGTGTGTGTGTAATCATAAAACCTTATTGGAGACACTATTGCTGCTTTTGCAGCACTAGGTGTATGTGCCCTTGATCCTAGAATAATCACATATATATATTCATACATATATTTGACAATGATAATGATCTAAAGATCAAGTGCATGGTTTAAGGGCTTGAACATCATCTCCAATGATCCATGATGCCGCAGCTATACCTCAGAATATCATCAGACTTTGTTGATTCTCCATCATAATTCCAAATCAATGAAGATGCAGCCTGTACTTAACCCAGAAACGTCTCCATACATTTCCTACTTTCTTGCATGGATATATCAATTTTAGCCTGTTATGCTAAAGCCAGTTATGCTAAAACCTTGGCATTCCATCAGACAAGAAAAATATATTTCGCCCAACCGTGTTCCCATATATATTTTCAGTTAACATTCACAAGCCAAAGGACTGTTAACGTATTTTCTTTTGTTATTTAACTCGCCAGATAACAATGCTGGTATTCTGAGTCTTTTACGCGAACTCAGCTTGAAAGGCGTTCTAAAACTAATGCAACTCTCCAATCTTTATAACAATGAACTAACAATGCGTTGTACTTTTAGTAAGAGCATCACCTGTATTGTTTCCTCCCTTCTATTTTTGCAGTGGTGATGATTGAAATTTTATTGGCACTTCCGCAACATTTATTTTTAAACCTTGGCAAGTACTTTCAGAACTCTGTTGTTTCGTTTCAAGTAGTTTCTTGAAAAATATTCACAAACAATCACGGTGTACTTGAAACACGTTGTTTTCCAACGTGTATGGTGTTGTTCAGATGTAATCGACTTTAACAATTTAAGGTTTGCTGATTTCTGTACGATGTTATGTACTGCCTGTATCAGAAAAATAATGTTTTTGCGAGGAGTTCATCCGTTTCTTGTCACACCTGGTCAGAGATCTTTGTTTGAAGAGTCCCCGATAGATGTAAGTCCCTTGTTCCAAATGTGCAAGGGTTGCAATGAGATAGTTACGCAAGACACTTCCCTCAAACGCAACTGTTGATTCAACAACGTGATTTTTTTAAAGATAAAACACCGTGCAGTTAACGTGATCACTTTTCTTTGGTTGCTTTTTTTTAAATAACAACTAAACCAAGGCCATCAGTCTACCACATTGAGTAAAATGTGCAGTGCTCAAATGAAGAATTAGCTCTCCGTGAAAATGATATTCCTCTCATTTGTTGCAGTCTGTAAGAATAGAGATTTCAAAAATTATGTTGTCAAATTTGAATGTTTCTATTCATGTTGTCTGAGAGTCAACTAAATTGTTGAATATATTCACCGTGTGATAATGGGAGATTCCAAACAGTTTTAATATAACGATATATATATATATATATATATATATATATATATATATATATATATATATATATATTCTCAATTCCTCTCAAAACGAATGAAAACAGATTTTATCCATTGTAGATGTTTAATCACGGTGCTCAGTATTCAACACAGTGAATACAGCTATTACCGGGTATATGTTCTTGCAGTATATATATATATATATATATATATATATATATATATATATAAATATATATATATATATATAAATATATATATATATATATATATATATATAAAGAGAGAGAGAGAAATAGATGTGTGTATGTGTTACTGCAATCTTGTGAAGTTTGTGATATCGTGGAAATGTTAGGAAATTTGTGATATGCCTCAACATTTCAGTAAATTAATTTAATCCTTTGTTTCAGAACCAGTGTTGCAATAATTAACAGGCTTTTGAAGCTGGTCACTACTACTACTATGATTTTGATACTCACTAGGTGTCCCAAGTACTGTGGACTTGTGTCAAACTAAGCTAAACTTAGTAAATATCAAATATATATTTTTCTTCAGTATTTACTATTCATAAGCATCTTGGTTTGACATAAAGCCACAATAGAGAAATACACGATATTCAGCGAAAATTAAATTCATTATTGTTGCAATAGTCTGCATCACAAGCTTTTTAACCATTGATTTAACGGGAAAACTATTGTTCCGATCTTACTTTAGTATATATCATCATTGTCATCATCAGTCTTTCAACGTCCATCTTTGGACAAAGACCTTCCCAAAGATTTGCCACACTTGGGCATCGCGGAGCCAGTACTTTCTGAATTTATCTAGCTCATTTCTCCATCTAATATTCTTCTGGCCTTGGTTCCGCATGTGATCCTGGGGGATCCATGTCGTGAGTTGCGATTTCCATCGGTTGTCTGCCATTCTTGCAACATGGCCAGCCTACTGCCATTTGAGATTTTCATGGATTCTATGATGTCCCTGACTGTTGTCTTTTCCCGGATGTGAGGCCTAGTATAATTCTCTAATTTGCACGTTGCGTGGTTCTCAATTTGCGGATCAGTCTCTTGGTTAGGTTCCATGTTTCAGCTCCATAAGTGACTATTTGGGAGATGTATTGGTTATACACCCCTCTTTTTAGGATTAATGGGATCTTCTTATTTTTGAAGGTTGAGCTTGCTTTGCCAAAGGCTTACCATCCTAGTATGATACTTTGCTCGATTTCTTCTTATTTTGAGGGTCTCATGGGGATCCGTTATCCAAGGTAGATGTAGGGGTCTACTTTTTCCTGTTCTGTGTCTTCGATGTTGATCTTAGTGTTTCTATCTCTGATGTGGTTGTTGCAAATAAAGGGGGGTTTTTTTCAAAGGATTTTTTATATCACTCCTGTCACTTATTTCTTAATGTCTGTCAATGCAATTTATGTAATTTTCTTTATTGTTTTTCCCCTGTTTTACATATACTTTGTTATCATGGTACAGTGTATGAATTTCCTCTTGTTGGGTTCATCAGTTCTTTACCTTGTAACCATTTCGGGGATTTTAAAAACAAAACAGTTATATCATCATGGCATCCCAGCAGTGTTCAACAAGCACCAACTCCCTTTCAGCTATGATTTTAATATATATTTTATGTCATACATGTAGTTTGCTCTCTATATATCGTGTAGGAACTTTTACAGGTTCAAACTCTAAACATTAAAAAAAATCTTTCAAAAAAAAGAATTTTGAGCCACTTTAGTCACTTATTTTGCAATGTCTATTACTGTAATTTATATAATTTTCTCCAGTCTTTCCATCTGTTTTACATATACTTTATAATTATGATACAAAGTTTGAATTTCCCCTTGTTAGGTCCATCAATTATTTACTATGATTTAAAAACAAAGCATTTATATCAATATGGCACCCCAGCAGTGTTCATCAAAAACTAACTCAGACGTTTATTTAAGGGAAACACAGTTCACCGACATATTGCAATTTACAATCTTTTACACGATAACAAATAAATAAGATTTTATGACTTTTTTGACAAATTTTCGCCAGAATGGTTCATAACTGGATATATCTTTTGTTGCTGACATTTGATTTATAGTTTTTTGTTGTAAATGATATATTACACGTTTTACATAATGATGCCCCTCAAAGAGTCACCATAAAATCTTCAGCTGAATGAACTCTATCTTTTACATAATAATGCCATATATATATATATATATATACATGTATATGTGTGTGTTTGTGTGTGAGTATATATATATATATATATGTGTGTGTGTGTGTATATATATATATATATATATATATATATATATAATGCTCCTCTATTTAGGGTTGAGCACTCTTTAAGTGAGGTGACTCATCCATTGTAAGCTTATGTAATGCTCTTCCATAGGAATAGAGCACTCTGGTGGGTGAGGGATTTCTGTGTAAATAAATATATTGCTTAAATTCAGCCTTACTGACAGTTCAGTTCCGTAGTCCAGAGGTAGGATATCGGCCTGCGGGTCTAAAGTGAAATTACTCGGGACCATTGTCTCCAATATCTGGAACCACCGAACCAAAGTGATGCAACCTGCTCCGAGCTCTATAGTCCAGCCAACCCTGCAGTTACATTCGAGTATCCTCAGCAAAAACAAATGGAAAACAAAGTGTAAACGAAATAAGGTAACAGCAATCTGTACATAACTCATGAAAGATCAGGACGTTGTGAGAAGATAGTTTAGATTCTCAGTACTGAAGGAGACGTTACACTATAAATGTAATTACAAAATTTTCTGCAAACCCTTCAAATCTCATTACTTAGTGTGGCTTCCTCAAGCCTGATAGAAAAAATTGTCAAAGAGGTATTTTTCCAGAAGAAACCCGAGAATTACTGTTGCTGCGGCTCTGAAGCACTAACGGGTGATCCAACGTACCTGAAGATTTCACGTGCTCCACTCTCCTATGTATATAAATAGTTCTTCCAAAGATTTTAAAACCATCAATAAAAAATGAATTTCTGCTATATATTTGTCAGATTGTATCTGATATTTGTATTGCGCGTAATTATTGCATCAGATTGTGTCAGCCTTTTTTCTGGACCAGCTTAGCATTATTCATTCATTTTTTTGTCTTTTGGATAATCAATTTCATGGATATCATCATCATCATCATTATCATCAGTCTTTTATCGTCTGTCGTTGGATATAGACCTTCCCCAGGATCGACTGCATTTCTCTATCATGGGCGTCGTGGAGCCAGTATTTTCTGAATTTGTCTACTCCATCTCTCCATCTTGGATTCTGTCGGCCTCAGTTGTGCATGTAATTTCTGGGGATCCATGTTGGGAGACGTGATGTCCATCAGTTGTCTACCATTCTTGCAACATGGCCTGCCCATTGATATTTGAGTTTTCTAATAGATTCTATGATGTCTCGGACTCCCGTTTTCTTCCTGAAATACTCTGCAGTCTTATGATCTCTCCATGTGAGATTGAGCATTATTCTCATGTGTACGTTGCTTGCTTCCCAGTTTGCTGGTCTGTTTCTCGGTCAGGTTCCATATTTCAGCTCCATAAGTGACTATCGGGAGAATGTATTGGTAATGTACTCTTCTCTTTAAGATTATTGGAATCGTCTTATTTTTTAAGTTTGAGCTTGCTCTGCCGAAGGCTTGCCATCCCGAAGTGATTCTTTGCTTGATCTCTTTTTTTTTTGTTGGTTTCATAGAGATTCGTTGCCCTAGGTAGATGCAGCCGTCTACTTTCCCCAGTTTTGCATTTTCGATTTTGACATTTATGTTCTAAGCAGTCATCTATAACTGATTAAATGGGTTGAAAAAGAAACTCTCAGACTGGTCCAAGGCACCCTCATATTAACATCGCAAAGAATGCTTTCCAGAATGCAAATTTAATTCATGAGGTTCATCGACTGAGGGGTTAAATCGTTAAATCAATGTGTGATCTATCGATATCTGTCTTGCTTTTCTCGCAGAACACATTTCAAGCCTTTTAACAGATCGATAGAAAATTGCCTTCTGTTGAAGAATGCATTATACGTGATTACCATTTTCTCTTATTTCTCATTTGAAGAAATATGGATATGATGTGTTTTGTCATGGAGCCCTTCATATGGTGTTAGTAACATTGAAGTTCATAACGCAAATATGAATTTTAAAATCACAGAATCCTCAGTTACAAGAAGAGAAGTCTGTACATTCTCAGGCAAGTTTGATCTTTTTTTCAAAAATACGCACTGCTTTGTTCGCAATGGGCATAAACGCAAGAAGAATGACCTTATCGCCGTTTGAACAATAAATTTGGACTGGAGTCATTTAAACTCGCACGTAAACCAAAGTTTACGAAAGCCAAGGGCGCCAAGCAAATGCAAGGTGGTCCTAGTCTTTTTGGAATAACTGTATACCAACCAAATCAAAACTTATTTTAGGGTTCCTTCGTAATCATGCTTGAACTCCAACTTGAACTTAGAGGGCTCGAGGTAGATTTTTAAGAGTGTGATTTTAACGTCGAAAGTTAACAGAAAGAAGTGGTTTATCGTGCCTTTTTTATGCATAGTACACTCAGAGTAAGTTTGAATTTTGCAACAACACACGCTACTTCGGTAGACTGCGTTTTAATTCCAAATACATTTATGTATAGACTGCGTTTTAATTTCAAATACATTTATGTATGCATCTGTGTGAAGCATAAAAAGGTATATTAACAGATGCATTCACCCGTGCCGATTGTATTAGTTAGCAAACAATACTCCAGTTGTCACGTTTTCTTGTTTAAATATTCATAGACATATATTTACATCCGTAAATGAGTATGTCTGTATGTGAGGCCTAATGTATCGTTAAACACAGACGAACTTTGATATATATTTGTACTTTTGTGTACCTTAAGAGGGGGGGGGAAGCTGCTTGAAAGCAAATCTTTACATCGACCCAAACGCCAAAAAAAACCGGGAAACTCATCATTGTTCGACGTATCAAATACAATTGTGCTAAAAAGATGTTCCAATATAAATCAATGGTATTTGCTTCTCTGCTTTACGCCATTTTGGATTGCAGGGAAGCTTTTACTAACGTAGGTCATCGGTGAAAGCGAAGTGGCGTAAAGTGAATTTACGGAAAGCAGAGTTTTATATATATATATATATATATATATATATATATATATATATATAAAGTAGAACGTGGATTCGCTACTCAAACTAGCTCATGTTTCTGCCCTCTTCGGGCCTCTCGCCTGATGAGGCCCAAAGAGGGCAGAAACATGAGCTAGATTGTGTAGCGAATCCACATTCTACTATCAATTTCCAGCTCCACTCTAAAACAACTAAACTCCATGAGTAAAAGGGTAAAATGTTGAATGTATCGAGCACTCTATGAAATAAATCCATTACATTTCAGAAGTGACTTTATATTATTGGTATATATTATTATATTACGTTATACTGCTACCCTGATTTGTACCACATATATACGTGTGTGTGTGTGTGTGTGTGTGTGTGCGTACATGTGTGTGTCCTACCACTGTGGAAAATCTGTCTAAAATTTTCGTTCGCACAGTCATTCATATATATATATATATATATTACGGTTTTTCCACTTGTTATATGTTCTTCAATTGGTCAATAAATGTATCAGGAGCGCTGAAGTCACATGATTTTAACAATCATTCCTTTGATTATTTCGGTCTGTCAGCTACAAGACTACTAAATTCTCATTTTGGCTTCTCAAGCGGCGACGCCATGATGACAGCGGAAGCTGGAGATAATTTGAATTGTACTGTGGAAGTTTAGGAAAGACGCCAAAGCAGTCACATCTCTCCTTGCCCGCAGCTCGGGGAAACCAGATGATGTGACAAGCAGGGTAGCGTCCACGGAGGATGGATGACTGAACGATCAACTATGAACGATTGTAGAGTTTTGCATTCACGGTGCTGGCCGCTGAAGTTTGTTGTCGAAATTTTTCCCTTTCAACGTTTTGTACTTCTGTCTGAATATGAACTCCTCAGTTTCCCCCTCTCGAATCTTTGTCCAGCTTTTGTTTTCTCGCATGTTGTTTCCGTCTCTTTGTTTCGTTAGAGGCTATTCTAGTGACTCCAACAGACTAATAACTTCTCATCAAATTATTTATGTCACATGCGAATGCATCTTCTGTTCACGTGGTTATAATACATCTGTACACGTGACCCTTCACTTCTATGCAGGATTCCGCCATTTGGAAAATATACTATTTTGACAATCCATTCAAGAAGAGACACTACGATTCCTCCCGTTTTTTTTTTTCACCTAGTTCATTCCAACCATGATGCAATCGCCTTAACGCGTACGATCGATCACCCGATGCAAATTTCGTCCAGTTATCTGGTGAGACGATAGAATTGAATGCATGCCTTTTTTTTTCAGTGGAAATGAAGTGGTCGTAAACAGCCTCAGCCGGAATTCAAACTCATATCGCCGATCCCGTCTTCTGCGACGATAAGCCAATAAAGTTTACGTCAACTTGTATTAACTCACCTACTCATTTTCTCTCTCTCTTTCTATATATATATATATATATATATATAGAGAGAGAGAGAGAGAGAGAGAGGGGGAGAAATTGTGTGTTAAGATATATAGGAAGAGAGAGAGAGTGTATATAGGGAGAGAGGAGGAGAGGGAGATGTTTGCGTGCCTGTATGAGAGATAGTGAGATGCTGTAGAGTTAGTTCGATCCTTTTAGGGTGTCCTTTAATCATGGCCTTGTGCTAACCTTAGCTGAGTTACATAAATATACATATAAGTGCGCATGCATGTGTTCTGACTTTTTTTTTAGTTGACAGTGTGTGCAAATATTGTACGTTGTGCATTTTTTCCTGGGACAAAAGCTTGTACGCCCCGAAAATATGAGTGTCCATTAATTTATGTATTATTATTATTATTATTATTATTATTATTATTATTATTATTATTATTATTATTATTGAACAACTGTAATCATCAAAGATGGCGGATAGTTCTATCTTTTAATATGTGCTTGTGTTTGTTTGCCTGTCTATTCATGTTTGTGTGTTCCAGCGCTTCTGACCATACCATTTTGTCTACAGACTTGAAAATTGACATCAGTGCTCCACTCCACTTCTTCTAAAAATGTTTATTCTATTTTGGGAGAAGAGCTTTCTAGATTTTTTATTTGTGACAGGTTTAAAGTCTAGATTCTGGAGCATCTACATATATCTAGATATTTGTTTTATTTATTCATTTTAGGTATTTTTCAGTGGAAAAAAGCCAATGATGTCAGAAATAGAATTTATTCTAGTCATATTCATTCACCGGTGGAATTCTTTTACATTACGCCAAAATTTGACGATAAGGTTGTTCAGTTATTGACTGTGATGGCGTTTTATTGTTGTTGTTGTTTTTAGTAGTAGTGGTGACAGTAGTAGTAGTCATGAGAGATGATCGATAACGTATCGTTTGTTGATATTTCAAGATGCTCTAAAAAGATCTTCACTGTTTGCTTGCCCGTACTTTTCTAGATCGGCTTCAGGTCTCTGGACACAATCCTCTATCTTGATGGGCCCCCTGTCTACTTCTTTTCTCTTTACGTAGAGTCTATCCGTGTCATCTCTGGGGAGTAAGGCTTTATGCATTGTCATAAGCTTCCTTGTTCGCCGGTCCATTGCTTGGAATTCTTCCTTTGTCTATCCAAAGAATGTCCCTGTGTATTTTACTACCGATACAGCCCAGGTGTTCACTCCTTTAATAAGATTCCTGCTGTTTAGTTTGGTCTCAAATATTTTCCTCATCCTCTTAAGGTAATCTCTCTTTATTTTCTCCTTCATTTCTTCCCATTGTATGGTGTCACTATTATTATTATTATTATCATTTGCAATCTCACACCAGTTGCCTGGTGGTAACTGCTGGAGTTTGAGTGACAGCAAGTCTCCTCAAGTCTCCAGCCCTCCTCTCCTAGTACTCATAGGTCGCAGTAATTCTGCCATTTACAGTTTCACACCGGTTGCCCAGTGGTTATCGCTGAAGGCTGAGTGACAATAAGTCTCCTCAGGTCTTCAACTAACGTCTCCTCTCTCTTTCACGTATCATGTCAGAGCTACAATTCGTTGCAGTCCTTATATTTCAAGCACTTTCCTCAGTATCCGTGCAGTTCCCAGTAGTGCTGTGGTTTGTACAGTCTCAATCCTTCCCCTAATCCTGATCTCCTCCAGTCTCGCCCTCAGCGTTTTGGGGACGGTTCCTAGTGCGCCCATTATGACCGGTACTACCCTGGGGTTCATGTTCCACATCTTCTTTATTTCTCTTGCTAGATCCTGGTATTTTTCCCGTTTTTCACTCTCCTTCTTTTTTACTCTATGGTCTGCAGGTACAGCAATGTCTACTATTTGGCAGGCCTTCCTTTTTTTGTCTACTATTACCAAGTCCAGTCTTCTTGCCTGGATGAGTGACAATAAGTCTCCTCAGGTCTTCAGCAATTATTATTAGTAGTAGTAGTAGTAGTATAATTATTATTATTATTATGATCATTATTATTATTATCATTATTATTGTTATTATTAACAAAATTGCTGGAAATGGTTAGATTAAAACTTATTCAATTACAGAGCTAGTTGACAACCTGTCCAGATGCTCAATGCGAAAATCTTCACGTTTTGTGCCTACATTAATTGCCTCTTTGCGCAGGTTGCAAAACGTTTGTGTGCACGCACGTGCTCAGTGGAAACATATGCTTAAGGTGAATAGAAAGAAAGAAAAAAAGCCCTGATCTTTTGAAAATGATACGGTGCATGCGTAGGTGTTGTGCCGTCACCATCGCAACAATCAGACTTACCAATAATGATGACGACCATTCGTGCGTAGGCGGGATGAAAGATAGCGAAGAGGAAGTAGTACGATGTCTCCCATATATTTGTCAAACGAAGAGATGCAACTGATATATATTTTTTTTTCTCTAAATGATATTCAACCTATGATAAATGAATTCGTTCATATGTTTATGCATCTTTGAACCCAAATGAAGATGAAGAGGTGGAGAAATACGTGAATTCTTAAGGCTTCGCTTTGCAGTTAGATATTTTATACATCCGGGTTGTCGAAACATATGCTAGAGAGAAAACACGTTTGCTAAAGTTAAAGTTGAAAGTAGCAAACTTCAAGTTTTTTTTCATTTTAATTCTACATTCAGGTTAGTTTGTAAAAAATCGATATATATACATATATATATATATATATATATATATATATATATATATATATATATATATATATATATATATATATGACACTTCTCATGGGTTCGATCTTTAACAAGCACTCCACTATTATGATTTATTGATAAACCAAGTTTAGGGAATATTCGTATGATATATAAGTACATACATACGCACATGCATCCATACTTTAAAAGTATTCACATTTTCATCCATATATAATATGTGACATTCTCCCCTGGAGTTACTCAATCGGCAGTGAGACGCTATTTGAAGATTAGTTTACCGTCTAACCGCTGCATACACATCACCCAAGCCCATTAGTACCCATAAAGTCCAGATTTGGCTCCCTATTGTTTTTCCGAGATTTCCGACCATATACGAGATTAAGGAGAACACAGCAAAGCAGCTGATGGAGATCCCGAAAGAGGGCTTAGCTACCTGTTTGGAAAAGATAAAAAGCGCCCTGATAGGTGTATGAGATCCAAAGATGAGTTCGTTGAAGAGGACCAAGGTTTACAAAGTAGTATACTTTTTCGTTAATATCAAATGGCTGGATACTTTCCAGACATATATATATATATATATATATATATATATATATATATATGTATGTATATATATAAGTAGTATACTTTTTCGTTAATATTAAATGGCGGGATACTTTACAGACATATATATATATATATATATATATATATATGTATGTATGTATATATATAAGTAGTATACTTTTTCGTTAATATCAAATGGCGGGATACTTTACAGATATATATATATATATATATATATATATATATAGAGAGAGAGAGAGAGAGAGAGAGAGAGAGGGGGGGGGAGAGAGATACATATATATCTGGAAAGTATCCAGCCATTTAATATTAACGAAAAAGTATACTAAAAAAAAGTTACATATATATATATATATATATATATATATATATATATATATATATATATATATATATATATATAGTTAAGTTCTTTTGTTGTTTTTTTCCTGTAATTGGTTAATTCATCTTCCTTTCATAACATAACAATGAATATTATGTCTAATAAACTCATGTGATTTTATGTCCGACCACACGTTAAAACAGCTGCACGTAAGTCTTTCCTGTGGCTGTACTTCCTCTGCTTGCGAAGCGGATGCTGCCTCTTGAGCACCTGCTTTTTGGCTAGCAAGCCAATGGTTCGCAAATTGGTCTGTATCCAGCGTCCATGAAATGGGGGGGTGCCACACTTGACGAGTCATCGACCAACTGATCTTGGGGAAGGTTTATGTCCAACGACGGACGCTAAAAGGCTGCTGCTACTGATGATGATGATGATGATGATGATGATGATGATGATGATGATGATGATGTGCACCTTAATAGAGGAGCCTGCGTGGAAGATTAGAGAGGCCTTCCCAAATGTCTCTCTTGCTCCCAGGTTCTTGGGTCGTCGTAGACCCAGGAGTGAAGCTGGTTTTCAGTGAATGTCGTCCGGCATTGAGCAAATCTCCTCGGAGTTGATATATGATCGAAATGCATTGCCTTTAAATAACTTGGCCTTCAGATTGGGCTTAGGCAGACTTGCCTGATTATTCTCGTTGTAGTAGCAGTGGTGTAGAGTAGAGGAAACGATTTTGGACGTCTTATTCTACTGTGGGTCTGTCCGCTCGAGCTCTGTCAATGGGGTAACGGCTCCCTTCGACCCCTATCGGGGGATTTTACTGGATGTCTTCTACATATTTTGACAACATATCGCTTCTGCGATCTAGAATGAGATGAGGGTTTCTCACGCTGGTGGTGGTGGCAAGAATTGAGACGTGGACAGAAGAAGATCTATGAGAACGAATCTTTAGGATCTGTTGGAGGTGAACATTTACCTTCAAGAGGTTCTGATGAGATAATTGGACATGATAGAGAAAGATTGTATCACATGGAATACAACGAACGGTGGGTTCATGCTGCAAGCTTGGTTCAGCTGAAAGGAGCCAGATGGAATCTCGTTTCCCTACCGATATATGAGGTATGCAGTCCGGGCTTTCACCCTGGAACCCACCCTCAGCCCCCTGATAAGATAAGCGTTCTTAGAAAAAGGAATGAATGTAGCATACGATCCCAGTTTGAGTTGCTTCTCTTTTTCAGGAAACCTGTCGCCTGAATTTTTCCCAAACTTCCTTTTTTCGTCTGGAAAAGGACTTTTTACGCCCGAAACCAACTGTATTTCACCACCGCAAGTCCTCATTTACCCTTAGCGATCGACTCCTTTGTTTCTGGACTAAGCGCCAAAAAAAATACGGTGGTCTCCCTGATAGTGCAGGGAGTACTAATCAGTCCCTTATTTTGTTCAGTTTCCCACCATCGTGAAATTGTAAATATGAATACATGTTTATCAGGGGATATTTTAATTAGTTTAAGCCCCATTGCGTGAACGAGGTGAATGTAAGGATTGAGAGAGAAAGATGAATTCTTGCGGTAAAAGGATTTTGTAAGAATCGATTGGTCACGAAAGGATCTAGAATAGAATTAGTAGACCACAACAAATTATTACCTGTAGAAAAGCACTTCCTCTTAGCAGACCATGGCTTTACCAGGGATGCTAAATTTATAATCATAGAAAGTATAGAAAAAGACTTAGCTATTTATACCACATAGACAATTGGAACACAAGAAGATAGATGGATTTTGAGACTAAAGACTCACTCATCAAATGGTCTTAATAACAAACTCTACCACTCTTAAAGCATCACATCATAATCTTGATAAAACAGCAACATCTGTAAACAGCGAATACTTGTGCAAAAGATTTCACTTCGTATGTACGTTCACTCAACTATGACAGCCTATCCAACCACAACGACGAACTTGGAAAATTTCAATATGAATATGAAACATAAACTTTTAATGGTAATGACAGTGTTAATATTTGATATAAACGTTCAATGCGATTCTGACATGCATTCAAATTTTAATGTAAAAAAACTCGAACAATTAAATGATTCAACAAATGGAACCACCATAGATCACCATGCATGAATTGTTTCTACTATTAACATTCCATTTATTGCCTATGTATCATAGAGAAACTCAACTCTCTACTACATTCTCCGTGCACAGACAAATAAAAACCTCTAAATATTATTTAAATGAGAATCTTCATTTGTCCATCCACCCCAATCAACACCAATTAACTCCGCGATAACTTCTTTATGAATAAAAATATCCTGAAAGAAAACATATAGATGAGATGGGAGAGCTAACTGATAAAAAACTGTCGGACGGAGCTCCACTAACAGATGAAATACGAGACATCTATTGAAGGGTGGCAGACAAAAAAACCCTTTAAATTGGATAACAAAACCTTTCATTTACCATTTCCCCCCTGAGAATGACCAAGTGATCGAAACCGGTTAGGAAATATTTATAAAAAATGAAATAAACTCATTTTCACTCCTGTTTAATACTCCTATATATATATATATATATATATATATATATATATATATATATATATATATATATATATATATATATACACACTAACCTGATATCTCACCCTCGTTCTCTTAAACCCCCTTTTCACTTTCTCTGATTCTCTTTCTTTTCTATTTTCTCATCCCAGCTCCCCTCTCTCACTCTATCTCTCTTTCCCTTGCTCCCCTCCTTATGTGTCTCTTCCTGCATTCACTCCATCTATAGCACATCCTACACACTTACAAAAGAAATCAACAGGCTTTCTTTTATTCACTCAAATTTGTTTTTTGTTCTTAGTACAAGTTCACCCCAACATTCGGATCTATAGCATATCTATGGAAAAAAATCGTAATGGTGTTAAGTGGAGTTTCAATTACCATTGATTCATATACTAAAAGTTTTGAGCGTCCTCAGACTTCAATAAATCGTGATAATTGTATGTTAGGCTTGGTCGTCGGGAGCCAGGTACATGGGAAATACAGGACACTTGGAAATGGGAGGGATATCCTAGGAGGGTGTACGATGCCTATATAACAGCTTATTGCAAAACAAACACTGAATGCTATCTCTGGTTTTCGCCTTTTCATTAAATCGAAAATGGCATAAAGTAAAATTTTGAACGTGGGGAGCATGACTAATATAATGTTGTTCTACTTTTCAAAGTTCTGCTGATGTTTTTTGATTTGTTTTTTTTTATGATGCCTCATAATTTTATGATGTTGTAAAACTCTGTAGATGCCATCTCTAAGTTTATATTCACATATACATCTCTAAATCTTCACTTATCATCTTTGTTGATTTTCTAATAGTGAAATACTCAAATATCAGATTGATTTCCAGTGTGTTACCTCAAACAAAAGCTAATAAATTTGAAAGAAATAATGCATGAAGCATTTATATATCAGATAAGGATTTGATATATCAGATAAAAAGTTGACACTTTAGGGTGGCCGCTATTTTCAAAATGTTAGAAACCGTAAGCCAAAACTGTCACCATCAACATCATCATCAAAATCATCATTAGCCTTTTAGTGTCATTCATTGAACATAGACCTTCCTCGAGATTCGCAGGTCTCTATCATGTGCGTCGCGTAGCCAATATTTTCTGAAGTTGTCTAATTCGTCCTGCCAACTTATATTTTTCCGGCTATGGTTTCGTAGATGATCACTGGGGATCCATGTTGTGAGCCGTGATGTCCAGCGGTTATCTGACATTCTTGCAACAGTACCATTTGAGTTTTTCAATGGAATCTCTGACCTGGATTATTTTTTCTAATATACTGCACTGTCGTGTGATCTCTCCAGTTGATGTTGAGCATGATTCTCTCCTATGCATGTCGCATGGTTCTCAGTTTCTGTGCTAGTCTTTTGGCTAGGTTCCATATTTCAGCTCCATGGGTGACTATCGGGTGGATGCATTGGTTGTAGACACTTCTTTTCAGGATTAACAGGATTTTTTTTGTTCTCGAACAATTGAGCTCGCCCTACCGATGGCTTGACAACGTAGCGTGATTATTAACTTGATTTCTTCTTAAGAGTTTTTCGTGGAGATTCGCTGTCAAAGGTAGATGTAGTGGTCTACGTTTTCAGATGCAGAATAGACGGTGATTACCGAAGTAACATCAAATTTTTGATGACATCGTCCATCTTGCTGAGAACCTCTATAATCTCCAAAGAATGTAAGACGAACCAAATAAAATATACCTCCACATGAATGTCAGTGGAACAAAGATTATGAACAACTAACATGCAGAGAACAAAGACAGAGCGATCACAATAAAAATGCTGAGAAAGCAACTGCAATTTAGTCAACATCAATATAGGTTTCCTCAATTTATGAGTAGGTGTGTCTGTCTGGCTGACTGGCTGTCTGACTGGCTGTCTGACTGGCTAGCTGGTTATGTGTGCATCACGCGTACAGGCCGTACAATTAGAGCTAGAGTGCTGAAAATTTGAATATTCATTCTTTATTATGTCTAGATTTGGGGTTTTATTTTTCAGATATCCCCCCCCCCCAAATAGGTTTTAAGTGTGGAGTTGAATTTTCAGAGTAAGTTTATGCTAAATTGGTACCATGATTCGTGTTCGTTAGCATTTGTAATGAAAACAAGACAAGAGAATAGTATTTATGATATTTTATTCAACTTATGAGTTACTGAGGTCTAACTGGACCAAAGTGAAGATGGTTATTTATGATATAGTTTTTTACAGGAAAGTCCTTTTCAGTGGATTTAATCTTGGTATGGTTGTCCGACAAAAGGAGGTAACTCTAATCGCCTCTTAACACACCTTTTTCTTTTCTTTTTTTAGAAAGTTTTGACATTTTAGAGATCTCTACCCAACAAAAGACAAGAGAAGTAACTAATTTATTTATCAATCCTTTTTCCATTTTTTTTATTATTTACCCCCAGCACGGCATGAAGCCAAAAGACGTTGGTTTTATGACAGTTTCTATTGATTTACAAACCAGACCTGGTTCTTTGAAAATTTCTTTAAAATCCTGATCTTTCTACCCTCAGCTTTATTTTCCCTTGTGACTATGCTCGGTGGCCATTCACTTGGTGACTAATTTCTATGGATTGTAAGCAATTTGTAAATATGTTAAGATTCGCCGAAAAAATTTCATTTTTTGACCAATGAAGCATCACAAAATTAGCATGTGTGGATTTTTAGACGTGATAGCATCTCTGGTATCGATTACCGTCACTTTTTTGGACTCAGTTTTAGATGTAAACTTGAAAAGGACGTTTGCAAAACTGCCCGCCCTAGATCTCTACACAAGAAGAGAAATAGCGCATCTGTGGTCTGACTAGCAGGCTTTTTTCTATCACGCCGACAGATTTTAATTATAACATTACGTGTAGACTCTGCCGGTAGCACACACGAATGAAACGTGACAGGAAGTTGAACGGAAGACAAGGTATTTCGCAGGAGAACACAGAGAAAGAATTGTATTATGTGCCCCACTGTGCATATATTCAAATTGCAGAATAATACTCGAAAAACCCACCATTCGAAGATACACGATGATTTCCATTTTAATGAGAATAGGTAGAAAGAAATATCACTCTTGTCTGGCAGATTCACTTGAATCTGGTACACCAACTGCTGTGTCTTGACGGCCAGAGCAATGTTTTGGTAAATGCGATAATAATAACAATAATAATAATAATAATAATAATAATAATAATAATAATAATAATAATAATAATAATAATAATAATAACAGCAACCATAGCAACAAACTTAGCTTTGCTAGGGTCGAACTCCCTTCATTAAAAATCTAAAAAGTAATCAAAACAGATTTCATTTCATGTAACATCATCCCAAAACTACGGGTCAAAGACTAAGTATATATGCAAATTTCTTTGGTTTATTGACTTTTGTATTATGACGTAACATTGAGGATTACGTCATAGAAAATCTCAAGACTTTGTGTTCGATCACCCTTTAGTACAGTTTGAGTTTTGAGCAGATTTTTTTTTTAACTATAAACTTGAATACTCGGATTATTAAAGTTAAATTGAAGTTACTAGATAAAATAGCTTTAGGCTCTTTCGGGATGATCAGTGCATAAATAACATCGTTATTCTTTAAAGGTATTTTCTAGTATTATTATAACTCAAGAGGAGGGAGAAGATGATGGTGATGAAGAAGGAGGAACGTGAGTTGGGGGGAATGAAACGAGAAGGAGATAAAAAGAAGAAATGAAACGAGTGACAGAAGGGAAATGATTAGACAAGGACTAAACAAAATATGGAACTGAGAAGAAATTAAACTATGAGAAAAGTCCCACATGTAATGGACACTTATTTCAACTGGGTTACAAGGGAAATAATACAATCGAATATCCTTCGTTAAATTTGCAAAGGGTAGTATTATTTTGAACCGTCAATCAAGGCTATCAACATCAACGTAGGTTTTTTCCAGTTTTTAAGTAGGTTTGTCGATAAATATGTGTTGTGCGAGCAGGTCAACAGATCATGAGGGCAGAAACTTTAAACATTTACTCGTGATTCATAATTTCCCTTGGGATGCTAGTTCTTCTTACTCCTTAGTATGTCCAGAAAAAACAGTCTTTGGGGTTTTTTTTTAAATCCTTCCAAAAAATAGCTCTTTAGGGGGGTTCAATTTACAATGTAAATTTATGCTAAATTGGCCCCTTACTTTGTGTCAGGAAGCATTCACACTTGCTTGTTTCTTTTCAATGATCACTACCCAACAAGAGGCGAGGGAAGTAACCTATTCATTGATAACCCCTTCTTCTATTTTTTTTTAAATGATCACCCCAGACTCGGTGCGTTGCCAAAAGACGTTGGTCACGTGATGGTTCCTATTGAGTGACTGACCAGACCTTTCGATTGATATCATTCTGGGATTGGCTGTAGGAGTAGCTGAACGAATTGGCATAGTAATAAGATGTCAATTTATCAGTCTGAGGACTTCTACCCTATCTATAATTTCTGTGAAGAATCAATGATATTCAGAGAGTCTGTCGGATAATCGAATTAGTTTTTCCTTTCATTTTTGTGGTTCACGAAGGAAGGTGGATTTTTCCCGGTAGTTTCAACTAACTGTAGCAAACAGATTTGTCACTTGACACTGTCAGAAAAAAGGTTCCCCTGTTTACACTTGAGGAGGGTCGTAGATTTGAACGGCTGAGTGTGGTAACAACAAAAATAACGGGGATATGAGTTCGATCGTCAAAAAAAAAAATCTATCAATATCTATTCCGTTTAGCATAAAAAGAAATCTCTCTCCTTGAGAGACGGTCTTCTTTTTGCCCAAAAGGAAGGTAGAAGAATTTATTAACCGAAGCGTTGAGTGAACACAAAAATAAGAAGAAGAATCGTCAATCTTTGATAAGATTTGTTAAGGGAACTGTGTTTAGAACCGTCGACCAAAAGTGTCAACAAAACTGTCAACATAAGTTTCTTCAGTTTTTAAGTTGGTCTAGCTGACTGACTATGTATGAATGTATAACGCATACGTGTTGCTCCGGTGAAGCTAGAGGGTTAAAAATTTAAACATTCACTCTTAATTATGTCTAGAAAAAAAACGCCCTAAATGGGTTTTTAATTGGGTGTTCAATATACAATATAAGTGTATGCTAAATTGGTCACTTATTTTGTGTCCAGCATCATCTACGCTTGTGTCTTGAAAATTTTCAGTAATCACTGTCCAACAAAAGACGAGAAAGGTAACTCATTCATCGATCGTCCGTTTTTCTAGGGCTGACTGTTCGGAGACTTTGGTCTGTAAATATGGATACCAATAATAAGCCTTGAGCTAGAGTCCAATCTTTTCTTAATGATGGAGAATTATCCATCGATCCACGAACAACGGTTCGAACACTTTCTGGAGACTCCAAGATTTCAACAGCGATAGTATCACGTTATCTCGGGGCAATAGAAGAGATATGAACGTTGGGAAAATGGGTCCCACTTCAGCTAAATTAAATAAGGCACATCATTTATCTGACTATTGCTAAGCTAAGAGAATTGTAATACGAAGTCTTGCAGTATCCTTCATATTCACTTGATAGTTCTCTCACAGATTATCATCTTTGCAAGCATTTTGAATTTCATATCCGTTATGACGGTTCAATAATAGGGAAGCCATAATCTATGTTTTTACTGATTTTGTGACCTTTAAACCAAAATAATTTCATACTGATACTATATTATCATTAAAGTATCATTTTAAAAAGGTTATTGTTTCAAATGAATGCTATGTTGGTTCAATAATAACCGTTCTCCGATTTTTATATGATCGTTCATTGTATTATTCACAGATATATTCAGATGGTTCATAATCATTTGGGGGTCGTTGGAAAGAGGTTATCGATTCAAATGGAGCATCAGCTGATTTAATATTTACCGTTCTCTGATTTTTCATGTAATCGTTCATCTCGCTATTCATAAATATATAGAAATTATATGTATCATCATCTGCGGGTCGTTGGAAGAAAGCTCATTGCTTCAAATGGATCATACGCTATTTAAATATTTACCGTTCTCTGACGCTTATACCATCCTTCATGTCAATATCTATAAAGGCATAGAGATGGTGTATTATAATTAGAGTACCGTTTGAAAAAAGGTAAATGTTTCCAATGGACGATATGATAAATAAATAGTTATGGTTCTCTGATGGTTATAAAATTGGTCATCTTGCAATTCACAGATACGCAAAGATGGTATGTAGTCATTGTAGGATCGTTTGAAATGGGTTATTGCTTCAAATTGGTTGATTAAATTTTTTTTTTTTAATTCTGTTGTTTACATCATCCTTCATTGTACGATTCACAAAATGGAACAGCACGGATAAAATAACCTGATGACAGAGATAGAAGAAGACAGATGAATAGGTGAGAGGCAAAGAGGAGAAGTAAGAGAAATTTCTTTATCCTCAACAAGAGATAGTATAGCGCTTTGTCTGCACTTCATTCACCGGCAGCTTCGAGTGCATTCAACTGAAATATGTCTTTTGTACTTTTGTACTTTACAAGGAAAAATATCTAGTGCTCGTGTCCGCGCGTACCTATACGTAATTTATGTCCTTAGCCTGACATGATTATTAGCTAAAATTTTGAATATATGAGTGTGTGTGTGTGTGTGTGTGTGGCTTATGTCTCTGTACAATGAAAAAAGGCAGTATCAATCTCATATCTGTAAGCATCCCATTTATCTTTCAATGTATATATATTTATATATACATACACTCATTCGAAAATTGCTGTCTGACAGTAGTTATTATATGAAAGGTCAGGGAGAGAAAGTTTCCTTAAATTCTAATAGTTCTTCTGTTTGTCTCATATATATATATGTATGTATGTGTGTGTGTGTGTGTGTGTGTGTGTGTGTGTACGCGTATGCCCCCTGTCTCTATGCGATAAAAAAGCCAGTATCAATCCTATATCTGAGAGCATCCCAATTATCTCCCGATATCATATATATATATATATATATATATATATATATATATATATATATTCACTTATGTATTCATTCACAAATTGCTGAGTCTAACAGCAGTGATTATGTGAACGGCCCGGGGGTGGGGAAAGTTACCTTAAATTCCAATGGTTTTTGTTGTCTGCTTCATTTCTTTTCATTCGTCCCTTTTTTTTTGTTCCATTTCTCTTCTTCGTCTGATTTTTTTCTTCTTTCCCGTTTCGTTTATTTCGTCTTCTTTTTCTTATTTTTCTTCGTTTTATCTAGTTCTATTTCACCCTTCCTTTCTTTATTTCGTATTCCTCCTTTCACTCATTTTCCACTTTCCACTTTCCACTTTTTCTTCTTCTTCTTCTTCTTCTTCTTCTTCTTCTTCTTCTTCTTCTTCTTCTTCTTCTTCTTCTTCTTCTTATTCTTATTCTTATTCTTATTCTTCCTTTATTTTTCTTTCTTCTATTTTCTCTTTCTTGTTCCCTCTATTCCATCTCATCTTTCTTATTCTTGCTCTTTCCCTTTCTTCTTGTTCTTTTTCTTTTTTCTTCCTTTTTCTCATTTTTTCCTTCATCCTTTTCTTCTTTACCTTATTCCTGTCCCACGTTCCCTTTGTTTATACTCTTCACTCAGCTCTGTTCAATTCATCAAATGTATGCTCTTCCCTACCTATTGCTCTTTCTTCCTCTTCACATCCACCTTCTTCTTCTTTTCCTCATTCTTCTCTTTCTTTTTCTTCTTCTTGGTTTTAGTTTTTTTTTTTAATCTTTCCTTTTCTGATTTTGAACATTGCTCCTCTTCCTGCACTGTGTTTTCTGTCTGCCTTCTAGTTTTCCTCTTTCTTTCTCTTGCATCTTTCAATTATTTCCTTCTTTTTCTTCTCTTTCTTCTTGGTTTCAATTTTTTTTATATGTCTTCTAGTTTTCCTCTTTCTTTCTCTTGCATCTTTCAAGTATCTCCTTCTTCTTTTTCATCTTCTTCTTCTTCTTCTTCTTCTTATTCTTCTTCTACAGTTTGTCCCCTTTTTTTTCGCTCTAGATTTTTGCTGATATGCGAAGCATGTCACTTCTGCTAATATAAGTCACCATGTCTAACTTCAAAAGGACCTGAGAAATGTCTGGAGGATATATTTGAGACAACTTGGACATTATGTATAAACACCGCAGTGGACGCAAAATCACAAGAGAAACATTTTTTACGTGACGTTTGATGTGGCAATTGATATTAATCTACCATAAATCATTCTGTTTTCTTCCTTATTGGTTTCTTTCGTAATAAATCAGATTCGATACTTAGTCTCGTTTAATCTGTGAATTTCCTTCCCTTTGTAACAACGTCATGTTTTAGTTTCCCTAGCGATACAAAATTACAGCATTCCTATAAAAACCTTTCGTAAGCCGAGATGGCTTAAAATGAATAAAAGAATTACCATGAACTCATCAACTTGTCCTTTTCTTTTCACCATTATGTATGTATTTGCGTAGCGTGTTAATACCACGTGTTTGATATTTGTTGTTGGTGATCATGTGACAGCACATCACTTTCCTCTCACGGTTTTTGGTGATCCCACCATTGCTATGGTTCGGACCATCTCAGATCTTCATCAAATCAACAATTCCTTAAATATTGCCAATAGATTGTGAGTGCGACAGTCACAATGGGTACGCCTTTAACTCTTATGTCTGAGGCCTTGGTCAGCTTTCGAGCGATGTCCTTCATTTTTTTTTTTTTTTGTTCGTTTATCACTCTATGCTTGCATTTTCAGACTCTTTTATATCCACTGGGTTGATCATGTTGCAAAAATGGAGGACAACTGTCGGACATCGCGACTCATAACATGGATCCCCAGAGACCACATTTGAAACCAAGGCCGACAAAAAACAAGATGGAGAGATGAACTTGACAATTTCAGAAAAATACTGGTTCCATGACGCCCATGATAGAGAAATATGGCTGATTTGGGGGAAGGTCTATGTCCAACGACGGACGTTAAAACACTGATGATGAGTCTTCTGGCAATAGTTATGGTTACGATTTGACAAGACACCTCTTCCCTGTTCGCGAAACACCGGGTCCGGTCTCCTTGTCTTGATAATTGGGGTCTATTTGAATCTTAAAATCCAAAAATGTTTTTCTTTCTTTTCTTTTCTTTTCTTTTCTTTTCTTTTCTTTCTTTCTTTCTTTCTTTCTTTCTTTCTTTCTTTCTCTCTCTCTCTCTCTCTAGGACAACCTCTGGTTTGTGCTCACACAGATTACTCATATGGTCGAACCTATGTCATTTGCATAGTTCCCACGGTCGATAAGTTGTGTTATCGAACGTGGGAACTGAGTAACGGCATCGATTCGACCTTGTGAATAAATGGTTAGAGTCTTGCTCTGTTGTTCACCTCACCATACTGTATCTTTTTCATCCTAAATTGTTAGGAACTAATATCTCACCAGAATACTTCATTAACCATGGAGAAAACTTATTTTTAAAAAAAGCTAAAATGCCTTATTTTGACGGAGACAATGTCACATCAAAGAAGTGTAAGCAAGGAAGTTTGAACTCAATAACTCATTTTTTCGGGCGATTGAGCAAAATTTATAAGTACATGCAACCGCAACTTCGTAGTCTTGTATCAAATTAACTGAATACCATGTGATATCAATGGCGTGTAATGATCAAAATAATCATATTTAGGCTGTTCGTACACACGCCTATATATAATTTAGAGGGTTTGTGGCTCTGTTCTCCTCCATTCCAAAAATGTGCATTGTAGTCAGATGTACTGACTCAAGCTTCTCCTCAGATGTGCTAACTCAAAGAATTTTTTGAAAAAACTGGTTCGTTTGCTACATAATCATAATAGTGCGGGGTCTTATCCCGAAAATCCCCATCTGATTTCCATCTATCTATCCATGTTAGTAGTGTGGATATGAGGTGACTGGAAGGTGAAAAGAACAGATGTTACATCTCCAAAATTTCTATTATCATGTGGGTATGTTCTGATGCATTTTGATGGTTGCCAACCACCTTTTTCAGAGAACTTGCAGCGGTTACAGGGAAAACTGTATGCTGTTTACATTTTTAAGAGTTGAGGATTGAAACTGAGTGGATTCCTGGGAGGTTGGTTGTTTAGTAGGCGTAGGAAGGATTGGCATTTGTATCTGTGTTGTGAAAATTGGGTTGGTCTGAAATCTATCTCTCGGTCTGATATAATCTGTGTCTAAGAAAGTTTGTAGGTGTATCCATATTCTCCAACAAAGAGGCGTATTAGTATTGAATTATAATACCCCTAAAATGCGTTAGCTCCAAGAATGCATGAGACACCGGACTGTTATAAAAGAGTGATTTCATTTATGACACGAAAAATAACTTTTCACGGAGAATCCAATGCCTTTATTAACAATTCTGTTTAACTTGAGCAATGCTGGGAATACTGATAATATATTCTAAAGTTGAGTACAAGACTCACGGTAAGAAAAGAAATAACTCTAAGCTCAGTTTTAATAAGATAGCTTTTCGTCTGTATAATTCATTGACTCGTCTTACACAACTTTATTGAAGATCAAAGATTTCAGACGTTAGTTAGTAACTTTACCTGTTACCATTTTGCCTATTGCCCGTATTTATAATGTATAAGCATCCAAGACTTCACTAGAACTAGACTGATCACTTCAGATAAGGTCTTTGATCATTATACTTTGACAACCGATTCTTCCTTCTTCTTCTAAAGAGCTTGTCTTAACGATCCTTACTGATTTAGTTGAACTGAACAATGTCTAAATTATCTCAATCGCCGATCGGTACATTATAAACTGGGCCAGATTTAAGCAAATTAGACCAATTGCTTCATACTGGGTCCTGTAGCCAAGGGGTCCCTTGGGCTATCTACTCTAGTCTCGACGAATACACTTAGCACTCATTGCTGGAATTACAGAGAACAGCAAAGATTTTCATTTTTTCGAATTCTCCGATGGTCAGTTGTGTTTGTTCATACTGCTTAAATTTGATTTTTGTTCCACTCCATGAAATAATATATTGATTATTCATAGCACTTCATACAAATTTATTTCACAGAAATTTTCAAGTGCACATTATGATTACTTTCCATTCTACCATGAATGTAAAAAATCAACAGTAATCTGTATTCATATTCCCAACATTTTACAGACCCTGAAGCAAAAAATATTTCCAATTAGGTCTTGCAGCCCCTAAGCCGGTCCTACTTATAACTATTTCCTGCTTAATATTATTAGCCTGATTGCTGTCATTGTCCCTATGGTGCATCCTCGGACAGCAACAAGGGTCTGCTATGTGAGTATTGCCGGAACATCCTCGATAACACTGAGATCATAGCTTTTAGGTCGCCAGAGTAGGAGTGAAACTGCCTTAAACTTTTGTCAAAATCCAATACAAAGTCTGAGCCATTTTTTTTTTTGTAATTTTTCATTTGTCATATATACAATACAAAAGTTGCACTGATCTTCTTCAGTCGAAATAGGTGTTAGAGTGTGAACCAGCAGCAGTCAGCCATCTTTTTCGATTTCTCTCTAGCATGTTCATCAGGTGAATTAATATTCAGGTTTAAAATTACAAAAGAGAGACCTAATTCTTCATTTCTTTTCAGTCTAGTTGGTGCATTTACTCTGCTTCAGCCGTCCCTGCCCGGGTTCGACATGTTAAAAGTTTCTCTGTCTCGGGCTCTGGTTTGCGATTGTCGGAATAGACTGTGAGGCGACAAGAACCCGAAGTGGCGTCACCCACCTCAACCTGCATTATTTCACCGATTGCTATAGGGAGAGATGGATTCCTGACTTTCCAAAAGATATCAGTGTAAAGTGAATATAAACTGTCTCGGTCGAAGTTTGAACTTGACTCACTGAGTCCATTTTTGTGCTGCTAACCGCTCGGGCACTCTGCACATCTTGTTTTACAGATATTAACTCGTAAATATTTGGAAATAATAAAAAAGACTTTTGGAGAGGCATTGCGTCACACAGGTCCTTGGGTTAATTTGGGATCTTTATGAAGACAGGTCTGGTTAGTCACTCAGTAGAAAACGCCATGTTACCATTATCTTTGGCAGCATACGATGTTGGGGATTGATCACTCAGAAGAATTTTTGAAAAGGGGTGATCAACGAATATATTACTTCTCTTGCCCTTTGTTGGGCTGTGATCACTAAAAAATGTTCGATTTTTCAAAAAATAAAGGAAAACGCTGTCGAATATTAACTAAGGGCTCATTTTAGCATAAACTAACTTTGTAAATTGAACCCTACCCTCGCTCCTACTAAAAACCTGTTTGGGGACGGGAATTTCTTTTTAAAAAATCGCATTTTTCCTCGGCATAATAAGGAGTAAATGCTTGAATTTTCATCTCTCTGGTCCCATTGGTATGCTCTGTACGCATGACCCATACAGCTAAAATGACTTGAAAACTCAAGAAAGCTATGGTGACAGTTTTGGTGGAGGGATTCTAATTGATTTAGTTTCAAATCATCAAATTATGGTCGTCCGAACTCGTGTTGCTATCTTTCTTAATGAGTCATGATAAGGTTTAATTGTGGCAGTATGTTCAGTCTGATAAGACTTGTCTGAATTCTCCATTTTCTCATTTCATATCTCTATCTCTCTCTCTCTCTCTCTCTCTCTCTCTCTCTCTCTCTCTGTACATAATTTTCTTTTCTTTATCTCTCCCTCTCCGTCCCTCTCTCTCTCACACACACACACACATATACACGTACACATCCCTCCACACGCTTGCTCTCTCATCTTTTCCTATTAATTCATCCTTACATGCGATTTCATGTTTCTATTCCTATCGCTAGCATTCCGCCCCTCTACTTATCTTTCCATTGACTCCACCACTTACTCATATCTGATTTCTATTTCCTTTCAAACACACACAAACAAACACACGAAATGGCTCACGTATATGTACAAGTATGTCTAATTCGATACGCTTCCGTCTGTTTCTGTGTGAAAAAATGCTGCAGAATTGTGACATCAGACCAAGGTGTAGTGACCCATATAATACATTTTTGTATTAATATATTCGCACGCACGCAAACATACATACATATAGAGAGATTTTAATTGAAAAAGATTCAATGAAAGCTATATTCATTCACCAGTTGTATTCAATTTCAATTCATTTTTAGAACATTTGCAACAATGGAGTGTATTTATTCGCAAACCAGATTATTGTGAACATTATATTGAAATGAATTTCATTATTGTAAGGGAAACAGAGCAATACCGATTATTAACCTATTAACTGCGAAAGGTGGTGAGGACTCATAGTTATCAATTGCAAGATAAAAGCCCTTGTGCACTGCAAGGTAATCATTTGCAAGTAATCTATTACAAGATAAAAGCCCTGACTCACAGATAGAACGAAATCACTATCAACCACAATAAAACGGAAATTTTATTGAGATAGCCATAGGACTATACTGACGGAAATAGATTTGCAGTTGATGAGTCAATTAATTCATCTATGAAAAATGCAGTTAATTATAGATGAATATTGAATGGCAAAATATATGTTTTGGTGCTCAGTAGACTAACATGAGAATATTTCGATAAGATTTACTATATAACCGATGATATTGTGAGAAGATTAAACCAAGAATAAGGGTATCAATTAGAGCAGAGTTCAACTGTGATGATAAAGAAAATACGTTGATGCGTACTTGGTCTGTCTATTGAGTATCTGGCCGTTTTGAATATCTCGAAAACAAGCTTTGTGATCTTGATGTAACTTGGCAGCTAATAAGAGACGAATTTAGTGCGTGAGCATACACTCTTCCATAGGGTCACTCATTCGCCTGTGAGACGACATTTGGTGTACTGTGTGACTGTCACATTCAAAATGACTGAACCTTCCTATTTTTCACGACCCCTACAGGGATGGGGGCTCAAAACATCACTCTGACCCACTACTCCCAGATTATTTCCATTCTTGAGATAGCTGGCTTTCCCCGAAGAAGTTTCAGATCGTGGATGGGATTAAGGAGAACACAACGAGGCTGTTGATGGCAAATCCAAAAGAAATTTGGCAGACAGCTTTGAAAAGTAGAAGGAGCGCTGCAATGAGTACGCCAGGTCCCGATAAGAGTACTTTGAAGGGGACTAGGGTATTATTACCCTTGGTAGGCAATTTTTTTACCACTATCAAATTGCTGGACACTTTCTGGGTTGCCCTTGTATACCCAGTATGATACGTTGTTGTGTCAGGTTAAATATCCCACTCGAGTCGTCTAGTGTGTAGGACTAAAGGTGGAGACAACGAGAGGATAGGTTTAAAACCAAACAAAAACAACATTCATTTCCAGCTCATATATTTACGCAAAAGACTTCACCAGGGTGACATCAGAGATTCAGGATTTATTGGTGAGATATTTGTTGAGAGATGGAATAGAAATAATGGTTGTAGTGTATTTTAGACACTGTCTTTTGTTTGAATTGAAATTAACGTGCACTGCATTTCTATCTGACAATTTGTCTAAATTAAAGCTGTTTTTTTTTTGTTTTTTTTTTCGTATAAGAAATCACTGGAATTGATGAATATTTTGAGTAGATTTTGTCAGATTTCCTACCTGGAAATCTTAATCATTGAAATCAGAATTTATGGCTTTGTTTCCCGGTCGTAAAAATGTACATTTTTATCAGTTATTCATACTTATATCACATGAATGGTGCTTTTATATCATCCCCCATTTAGGTTTAAGTTCTAGGTATATCGTATATCATGATGTCACGGTTATACATCCACGTGTTTGTTTGTGTGTGTGTCATAAAACTGCCCTTTTCAAATTTTAACGAACTACCGTGGTTTTCGTCTTCAGCTATGATTTATTATTTAGGAATAAATGAAATTTGTTTGTAAGGTGTTGTACTTAACAACGATAAATATATACCGTATTAGAGGCTGTTTCTCTGTCGTTTTTCTTTTGATTTTTGTTGTTGTTTTTTTGTTTTTGTTTTTGTTTTTGTTTTGTTTTTTTTTCGTTTCCTCTTGGCATTATTCCATTTTTCTTGTTGGCGCAACAGATTTTACAGTTGCCAGTAAACAAATTTCCAGTTTGAAGTATTCATCATCGAAAGTTTTATTTCGTTTTTGTTTACATTTTCCCTCCTTCAACTTTTATGTTGTATTTCATTGTATATTGGTACACACTCTTTTGAATGGCGTTGCCATCTTCATGTCTGTTTCTTGTTTTATTTCCGGAAATTCAAATATTTGCCAAAGATAGGATTAAAAATTCGGAGAATGTTTTTGAAATTTTCAAGGGTTTCTTATTGCGTCAATACTGCTTATATCGGAAACGAGAACTTCGAAAACAAAAGGACCCCTGTCTTTAATACAAATATTACCGACAAGTCTAAACCTGTTTGATTTCAATAAAGGAGAATATTTCTTTTACGATAGCTGCCAAATAGCGTTTCATCGTAGCAACGGTCCTCTCAGAGACAATTAAACGATATATTTGAAGTACTCTCTCGTTTTATACCTGTTAATGGGAAGTGAAACGTTTTAAAAGATATGTTTTTGTTTTTTTTATAGCAGATTGGGGTTTTTTTTACTCCAATTATTGCCTGTTAAAGCCGTTTGAAACCTATGAGCTGGGGCAAGGCTTGTAACACAAAACTATCACAGAATGTATATTATCAATGTTATCAATTGTAGAGTTGATATCATAAATAAGCCATTAAAACGTCATACGATATAAGCGTGGTCTAGAATTAACCACCCGAGTTTTTATACACCAATCTATATATATATTTACCATTATATCGATCTATTGATCTATCTCACTGTGATTATCTATGTACAGTAGACTCTTGTTGTTACGGCCACTCATGGGAGAGAGTGCCGTTATAACGAATTTGTTGTTACAACGGATGGACTCAAAAATATGCCATGCAAATTTTTAAAAAATATGGCAAGCAAATTTAGAAAAAAACGTCTCGGTAAAAGATATGTCCTTCGACGACCATCTTGCGAGAATTTAACAACAAGTGTGCCGTTAGAACACGCCTGTCATTGAATAAAGCCGTTAGAGCGAGTGTTGTTAGAACGAGAGTTCTCAGTGTTTTGTTGTGGTTAGTTTTCTCAGTTACCCAGTGGGCTGCTGGTAATTGATGGACTAATTGGTATTGTTCCGGTTGTTCGAGACTGTGTTTTCTTATCATTAGATGGACGCCATATTGTGGCACGGAATGTTTTACAGTTATCGAAGCGACGTTATCTCTTCGGAGAATCACTTGTGACGGCCATCAGAACAACCTGACTCCTGTATCGATATGGTTACTCTATGTTGCTATAGAGGTTGTTTGCACTCTTAACGATGGTTTCTGTATGAATTGTTTTTTCGCTTCGTGTTGTCTCAAGGTATTTGATCACAGAGACGCCGTAAATCACGAACATACTTCTTTGCATGGGATCTATGTTGTCTTCCTATTTGAGGACTGCCCGTCGGGAACATTAACTCTTTAGAGATTCCCGAGATATATATATATATATATATATATATATATATATATATATATATATATATATATATATATATATCCCGTGGTTTCTATGACTTCTAGGATATATATATGATTAATAATTGTGTCATCCACAGACAGCTGCTTCGTCGTATTATAACTCTTCAGTGTGGCTGTAGACTAGCCAACATCCCTTCCAGTACCAGAGGCAGACAAGACGCATAATTCCCATCTACCAAAGTGCTCCATTCCAGAGTTGGAAGAGTATTGCATTATAACAGTTATAGACGTGTGCCCTATATAACATTACTCAACTCTCGAGAAGGGAGCGTTAATTATTATAATGATTGATATTGTGTCATCCACAGGCAGCTGTTTCGTTGTATTACAACTCTTCAGTGTGGTTATGGACTGTCCAATATACCTTCCAGTACCATAATGTAGGATCGAAACCTTCGCTTCAGACCCAGAGGTAGACATTCCAGATCCTTTTTTGATGGCTACTTAGACTTTTAGATTCAGCACCCTCACCCAATAAGTTAGTCTTGAAAGGCTTAACTTCATTATAGAGATGCAATGATTGCAAATATATCTGATACGCTTCAAAAGTTCATTATAATATACTTACACGCCTTGAGGAACTTTAAACTAATGATTTCTGATTGTTAAACACATCTTTTCAATGTTCAACCTTGTTTCAGTTTTTATTTGCATTCTTTAATCTCTGGTCAGCGTTCTGTCTAATCTAAAGGGGTATAAGGATTTTAAAATGGACTTTTCGAAATGTATTGGATACCCTTTGCACTCAATGTAGGTACCTTATTTAGTATGTTCTTTGGACTTGAAAAAAAACAACCCAGTTACTAACTGTAATGGCAGACTTACTAAAGAATTAACATCCTTCATCAACAAAGTAATATGTGTAGTATTTGTTAGTTTTAGGAAAATGTATTCTTAGTATCATAGTTCTTCTTTCAACAAATATGTGTTATCTCTAAGCAAATAGCTGTTTCCCAAGAACATGGCTTCTTTAACAGTAAGGCTGATAACGAGTAAAATAGTGGCTGTAAATTAGTAGCTGTTTTAAAATGCAAAAATTGCTGATCTCTCCAAGGCCCAAAACATACTGTTTCAAAGATACTGTAGACTCCGACGAATTTTCAATTATGACAGACGGTTTCAACATACGGCATGCTAATTGAAAATACGCCATACAAAATTTTAAAAAATACGACAGGAAAATTAACTGTTTTCTGATTTGCACGAGTAAACGTATAATCATAATAAATAGCATTGCGAGAATATTAAAAAAAACGTGCCGTTAGAAAGTGTTTCAGTAGATCATGCCGTTAGAACAATTGCTGTTACGTAAGTTTACTGAAATGAGTATGATTAGACAAGTCTGGTACAAGGTTAGATTGAGGTAAACGGGAGTGAGAAGATTGGGTTGCACTAATCTCTCAAGAAGTAGAGCTTGTATGCCAACCTAAGAAATCAGCATTCGAAATGAATTACGGCGTTACTTTGTGCGTTGAAGTAATCAAAGCTGTCAGTGATCTTCACTTGATACCTACGTTGATTTTGGTCTTGTGCAGTTACTTCTGGTGGAGTAAACTCGATAAACTCTCGACAAAGTATGCTAAACCTTCAAGAACAAGAACATCTCGTTAGTTTCGGGGGGTTTTTTCTTAAAAATGAAGGTTTTACAATCAATGCGTCTTCTTCATAATCACTTATGGAACTGAAACGTAGATTGACGAAAAGAATGGCTTCCGAACCAAGAACCATGCAACGTGCACAGGGAAAGATTATGCTCAACCTCTTATGAAGAAATCACAAGACAGCACATTACATTAGAAAACAAACAGGGATCGGAGCTTCAACTAATGCTAGATGATCTAAACGAAGAAAGCAAAAAAGTCGGCCGACATATGAACTTCAGTAAAACGAAAATCACGTGCAACAATCATGTTGAGAATAAGAATATAACTGTCAAGATAGAAAATGCAAAATTCAGCAAGGTAGACCACTGCATCTACCTAGGACAACGAATCTCTATGAGACCTTCAAAAGAGGAGGAAATCAAGCAAAGAATCACTTTGAGATGGCAAGCCTTCGGCAGAACAAGCTCAACTTTCAAACGACGGGCGTTAAAAGGCTGATGATGAAGATGTTTTGCGTACGAATTTACCAAAATGATCCACTTCTAGTTTGCGAGGCACGTTTAAGCTCCATCGAGGTCCCGTTAACTGTACTTCTAGTTCCCTACTCTATTTGTTGGTGGCCTCTCTCGGTGATGGTCGAGAAGTTTTGAATCGGAGTTTTTCGTCTCCTACACTAGATGCCAACCAAGGCCAAAGAGCCCGGTTGGCCGTACTATTAACCCATAGCAGGGAAGGGGTATAGAGAATGAATATACCGAATCATTCGAAGTCTTAACCCATCATTCGCTACTTGTCTTACGTAACTGAAATAATTGCAAAACATTCGAAGGAATTCACTTAATGTTCAGTTTATTTGCTGCTCATTGTATCAACATTTACGGCGCCGAATACACAAACGTTTCCCTCTGTCGGCCACACACCAATAAAGCCTTTTCTTCGTCGGGGGCTTATTTTGAACAAAAGTAAAATCAAGATTAAGCCCTTGCGATACGGTAGCGTAACAAGAATACATAAGAAATAAAATTCTGTATGAAAGGCCGTGGTTGATACAATCAATGGTTATCCAAGCATATAAGAAAGCATTGCTTTTATTAAGAAATGACAGTCTTGTCCGTGTTTACTTAAAGCAGTTTTGAAATCACGAACCATCGTAATGTTGAAAGAATTCCCTCTTCTGTAACGATAACTGTGTATTCTTATCTGTCTGGTGGTTGAAATATGACATTATTAAAAGAAAAAAGACCAAAATACTTTGTAATAAAAGTTCATATGGTTACCTGCTAAGGAAAATGAGGGGGCTGAGCGGCCCGAATACAATTAAACTGTATTCACGAGGTATTTAAAAAAATTTCAAACGTCTATTTGGTGACTTGTATTAAACCTTTATTAAATCTAAAGACCATTTTTTAAAGATAGAAATTACAAAAATATGCTAATCACGCATACATATTAAATTTACTCCAGATGTTGAAAATGGTGCACGTTCGTACTTGTTTCGCCTGGATATTTTATAACACTGGAAAGCGACATAATTGACATAACACAAAGGAATGGATGCTCGACTGAGGCTATTACATGATGCAATCATTTCAACTGCTAGATACTTTTGTCTCTGAATACAGTGTCATCATGCGACCTATAATGTAGCATGAAGTCTACCCTATTATCCTTAAGGGTGTTTCCCTTATGAAACATACTGCGCATACTAATATGTTTCGTATCTGGCATTAAAAGTTAGACAGACCAACTTCAGAAGTTGAACCTGGAAACTCTGAAGCACAAACGAACCTGTGCTGATATCTTCGAGAAATTCCGTATCGTTCCAGGACAACACATACTGGACAAATCCACGCACTGGACAATATGCTCAAACATATCCATGTTTAAACCATCACTTGGCAATCGTACGTGGGGGACATAGCTGTAAACTTCAGGTGCGGGAAGCTAAAGGGCCAAAAGTGAAATAGATTCGACCATGCGACCCTCACATCGGAGAGTATGAATTCCGTCGAGAGTAAACTTGAAAAAGATACTGGAGATTTGATTATCTTTTCTCATGCTTAAAAAAAAATTCGTAGGCACAATTGAGTTGCTTTTTTTTTTTTTCAAATACAAAAATCCCTAGAAAGGAAAATAATTCGTCATGAAAAAAAAGTCATAAATACTCCTTTTCACAGGAATACCTACTTGGCCATGATTGTGGTACGTGTCGAGGTATGTAATAAATTTAGCTATGTGATGTGACCGAAGAGGATCACGGTCACTGGCATGATCAAAAGAGACTCATCTCATATTGATGATGCGATTAAAGGAAGACACCTCACGTTGCAGAATCACATCAGTGAAGACACGTCGTTAAATCACATGATTAAGTATATGTCACTAGATGCTGATGTGGAACTGGCAATGGAACGCATATATAAATGCGGACAGTAAAGCAATCGGGGCATTTTGTGCTGCAGTCATTCTTCTATATCTTATCGTGCGGTCGATAATTGTCAAGCGATTTGGAATGAGGGAATCTTGATTCTTGTTTGACCTTTTTCTAAAGTGAAGACTATCAACCACTTTCGTGTTTTTATACTACTACCACTACAACAGATCACTAGCTGTTGCATAACTTGTAACTACTATTCAAACTTTATAATCATTTTACTCTAGAATTTACCTGTCCAAAATGACGGCATTATTTATGTATAGATCTACACTAAGGAGCCCAAAGATATTTTAAAGGGTAATTTATTTTCAATAATCAAAGTGTCCGAATTCTAAGGGTTTTGTTTGAAAATCTCATCTGTCTTAATGTGTGATCAGACATGAAGTCTTATGAGTTTCTATAACGTAATTTTCATTGTTGTCATAATACGAAGGTGAATCAACCAAGAGATCACCCCATTTGAAGGCAAACAAACAAATAGATAAATAGGAAAATTTGCATATAAGCTTATTATATGGTTAGATACTTAATTACTATATATATATATATAGATATATATATATAGATATATATGTGTGTGTGTGCGTTTGTGTGTGTGTGTGTGTTTGTGTGTGTGTGTGTGTGTTAATTTATATATTATTTTGTATTATATATCTGTTTCTTAGAAATGAAATATATGACAGAATATCTATGAATGTATATTATTATTTCAAACTCTATTTGAAATGACCTCCCGTCATTTCTCGGAGAATGAGTCCAGACTTCGTAAACAGAATAAACAATTTTAAAAAATGGGGCTGCTGCATGAATCGAATTTGAGGCTGGCAAGGTATCCATTTAAACATAACGATGCTCTTCCTATTGAGTTAAACAGCCCGGTGGAAAGGCGTTTATTACTAATTAATTTTTTTCGATTACTATATATGATACTATAAAGTTGACGTATGTTTTTGTTTTGTGTATACGTCTTATAGACTCCGAAGCTGTTGCGTCATTAGGTCTAAAAAAAAACTCTCTATAAAGGTAAGTGGTCCCAGGGATTTATCTAGGACCGACATCCCAGATTAATAAGTCCTGCCAACTGCAAAAGGGACACCTTTTGATGCAATACTACATAAACCGGTGTTACCATAGATTGTAGACTTTCATCTGAAAATTCACTTATTGATTAGAAATGCAGTGGAAGCGTCAATGACTCAGTGATTATAAATCTAGAAAATGTTATCGATGGGCCGATATTAGACTCCGATGGAGAAAATTTGAATTGACTTTTTTTTTTTTCAACGTGTTTCAAATACATTAGACCTTTAAACCTTCCGGCAATTTGTCAATTGTAAGAAAAAGGGGTTCTAGACGAAGAGTATTCTATTTAGAATGTAACTATACTGTTGAACTAGAACTTAACTTTTAGTTTATCGTGAAAATTCCAGGATGTGTATTTTTCTATCTCCAAGTACTTATGACCGGTTGGCAGTATTTTCTAAGGAATCTCACCCTTAAACGACAATAAAACATGTTTTTCTTTTAGAAAAAACCCTTAACCCTAACCCAACCCCAATACGAAAATAAGACATGGACATCAATGGTTTGCTTTCAGGTGCAATCTATTAACATCGAAAGTGAGCACATGAATTCTCACACACACAAACACATATATATATATATATATATATATATATATATATATATATATATATATATATGATTAGCTGCTTGAGAAAACATAAACACTATGATATAAACACTGTATTTAAGAGACAGTTTTAGTAATAAGTTTTCAAAAAACCAACAACCATTCTAAAGCATCAACAACCCTTTGATGCTTTGAAATTTTTGGTACTATCTTCGAAACTAATGGCCTATACAAAAACACCACATTAATAGTGCCCTACCGTCGACTCTGATGATCAATTGAATAAATCAGCTACTTTAGAAAGGTCATGATAATAAAGATGTGAATACCTTAAGGTTGTATAAAGAGGATCATCGAAAAACCATTAATATCTTTGTTGCTGTAATGAAATTAATTCATGAAAATAATTGATACTCATATTTGGAAAGGTTATAAGCTGAAAAGGCGACAAGCTCTGTTTAGCTGTAACCAAAGCTCTAACGTCCCTTTGAATATTATATTGCATGACTGTGGGCTGTTAAGTCTTTTTATATTTTCCTTTTTTTTTATCTTTTTAGAAACTGGCAGTAAGACTGTCACCAAAACAGTCAACATGGATTTCTTCAGTTTTCAAACGAGTCTGCCTGTTCTTCAGGTTGACCATGTATGTATGTATAACGCGTATAGGCCGCAGCAACTGAGCTAGTTGGTTGAATATTCAAATATTTACTCCTCAATTTGTCTTGAATTTTTTTTGTGTGTTTTCGAAATACCCGCTTAAAATATTTTTTGAATGGAGGGTATTTCAATTTACAATGTCAATAAGTGCTAAAGTGGTTCCTGATTTTGAGTTCAAGCTCGTCTTTTGGCAGTTTTTTTTATTTTGTTTTGTTTTGTTTTTGTTTTTTTGAAAATTCGGATTTTCTTAGTTATCCCTGCACGACAAAGGCGGGAGAAGTAACTCAATCATTGATCACCCCTTTTTCAATTTTTTCAATTGATCACCCCCAACACAATATGCTGTTTAAATGTACGGATCTCGTGGCAGTTTCTGTTGAATGACTAACCGGGCCTGGTCTTTCTTTCTTTTTATTAACAGTATCCTAATGGTTTCATCCAGAATTCTTTTAGTAATGTATGCATTAATCAGAATTTCACTATCGCTGAGCATAAAAGGAAAGTTAAAAGCTGGATAAAATCAAATGAATTGCGTCAATTTTTCTTTAGCATCTGTTGTGTTTACTGTTAAAGGACCGAAACGATTAAAGATAACAGCGGGTTCTATCCTTTTTTTTTATGGGAGCTTGAATTTGTTTTGGTTTTTTGTTTGTTTATTCCAGCGCTCCTGGCCATACTGTTTTGTCTACAGACTTGAAAATTGGCATCAGTACTCAACTAAATCCTTTCTAAAAATGCTGTTTACGTGGCGGGCGAGCTTTTTCTGACAGGTTTATTAAAAGCATCAGGATTTTCAAGAATCTAGATGTTTTCTATTTATAATGTTTTCCAGTGAAAAACGCCAATGATGTCATAAATGTAATTTATTCTAACCATATTTATTCTTTGATGAAATTTTTTACGTGCATTCAAATTTTGACGATACGGTGAGTTATGTTTTATCAACAGTCAATTACGTGCGCAACATTATTTTTGTTATTGACTTTATGTTCGAGCCCAGTTGCAATCCATAATTTGAAATACTGATTTTCAAAGTAGGCATACCCCCTACCTTATTTAAATATTGATGCAAATCGATCCTGAATTTTCTTCCAATCTGAATGTTTGTTAGATTAAACGGAGCTTAGTATTGAAACCATTTGTTTCAAAATGCTATACAGTAGTTGTTAAGTACAGCCAGAATATTGGTTCTGTAACATCTGATTCCAGTCACATAAAAGCCTCCTGTTTTTATTCATCAAATGAAATTATCTGTAACAAATGGAGCAATTCTTTGGATGTTTATCGAGATCAAAGGAGAATCAACCGACAAAGGCTTTTTTGTTCAATAATATCGAAAATAACCATTTGAAATACATTTAGCTTTATGTCTGAGTGGGTTTTTTCATTAGTCTTCATCACAATGAATAATTATAGCTTTTACAGCTCACTGTATTTATGCTTGCTAGATAAATGTAAATAGGTAACTTTATGCTCCTAACTCAAATTTACCTTTGTTCTGGCTACCACTAACTCTTAACCCTAACCTAAATCCTAAATAATTATCTCGATCAGATAATTGCAGCCGATCTGCTGGAATGTTTTTAACTTCTTCATTTACATTTATTTGGCAAAGAAAAATACAGAGAGCTATAAATATTTAGCGTTGTGAGGACAAACGAAAAAGACCAAAAAGAATCCTTTTCCTGATTTTTGTAAAATATTGCATTACCCTTAGCCATTAGTCGAGTGTGACTAGCATATTTCCTTTGTTAACTGTGGAAAATACAAATTTTAAAAAATTAGGTTCGTGGTCTGTGTTTGCAGGAACCAATAACAGCTTCAATCTTTCGTTTGTCTTTTGAGAAAATAAAACTTCTTTTTGGTTTTTAGCTGTGTAACAGTGAGCTTTAAACAACTCAAGCTATTAAAAAAATCAACACAAACCATAAATATGCACTTTTCTTCCCTATATAATTACCGAGAATGAACGGTTGGAAATACGGTTAACTGCCAATAAAACGGGTCTGGTTGGTCTCTAAATAGAAACCGTCATATGACTAACGGCTTTTGGCAGCATGCGTTGTTGGGGGGGATCAATTAAAAAATTGGAATGGGGTGATCGATGAATGAGAAAAATAAATGAAAACATGAACGATGCCGGGGATTTAAAAAAAAACTGAACAATTTAGCGTAAACTCACAATACAAATTGGATTCCCATTTATACCTATTTAGAGCAAGGGTTCTAAAAGAAATAGTGCAATAATAAGAATATGCTTAGATTTCCATCCCTCTAGCTCCATTGTTGCGCCCTGTACGCATGATACATACATAGCCAGGCATACCGACTTAAAGACTGAAGAAACTTTTAATGAGTTTTAGTTGACGGTTTCTGATACTCAGGTTGATCTTATGGTTCTTTGTGTATTCAAAACCTGATCTTCTCTTTACAGTTAATCTATCATCAAAAAAAGGTCACTCGAAGATAAAAGATAAAATTGAAATCGATAATGCTCTTCCATTCTTAGAATTCAAATTCCTCTTTTTCCTCAACGAAATGCAGAGAAAGTGTGTGAAAATAGAAATATGTTTTTTGTTTCCAAGACATATATATTTTCTCAGCCATTTTTTTTCATTCTCAAAATTTAATTTAAAATGTACATTCTCACCGAGAACTGAGCAGTACGTAGATCTACTGAGAAAAGCTATCGATACTTTTTTTTAAATTATCGACTCAAAAGCAAAAGGGTGCTAGAGAATTTTTTTTGCAATAAGTTAAAATAAGTGAAGATTTACGATTATAAATTAAATGAAAACGAGAGAGCTCTCTCATTGGTTGATTCTTTCTTTATGGTTCACCTTCCTTCTAAAAGCATTGGATACACTCATTTTCACTCTTCCTTCTGTCGTTTTTACTCTCTTACTTTCGTTTATGTCAGAAAATGTATTTCTTATTTTCTTTACTCTCTTTCTATATATATACACACACATGATTAAATAATTGTGTCATCCACAGACAGCTGTTTCGTTGTATTGTAACTCTACAGACTATCCATTATCCCATCCAGTAGGGTAGGATCGAAACCTTCGCTTCAGACCCAGAGGCTAGTATCTTACTGCTGCCCTAGGCAGAACTGGACGGTCAGTAAAGTTGAATTTAAGCGATATATTCACTCACGCATGAATTCCCCATCCACCAGGATGCTCTATTCCTAAGTTGGAAGAGCATTGCATAAGCTTATGATGAATGAGTTACCTCGCTTAAAGAGTGCTCAACCCTGAGTAAGGAGCGTTAATTATATATATATATATATATATATATATATATATATATATATATATATATATATATATATATATATATATATATATATATAACCCCTTTACCTCTTTGTACTTTCTTCAACTTTATTCAAGAAAATGAGTGGAAAGAGGACAAAGAAAAATGGAAGGAGCAGTCTCCTCGTCTCTTCAACTTGTGTCTGGTCTTTTCCTACTGCGTTCACTGTCCAATGGGTATCAATACTAGCTAATCCTCGTTAAAATAAATCAACGAATATAAAGATTTCCCCCGCTCTCCGATACTGATTCAGTTGACTAAGTAACAAGAACAAGATGTTGGGTCTGCCCACCCTCTATGATGGTGTTCGGAGAGTATGGATGACATTATCATTATACCATTATTTTCATTTTAAAGCAATATCTTGAGTCAAGATGCCTCGAATTTTTTTCCCACCGTTAACGATAAATATACACAATGAATTATGATTAAAGTACATATTAGTACATAAAGTCATTATATTGTTTAGTCAATTTCCGCACTGTTATGTCTAAATTGGAGCTAACGTGGGTGTTTGCCAAACTGAGACTCCGTCAATAAAATGCTTTCAACAACGAACGATATCACAGGTGCATAATACATTGTTACGATGGAAGATAACAAGATGACATGTAACATTAATCGGAAGGTATTTTCGTGTCTAAATAAAGACTGCTATAATTTTTGCTCAACGATGCACATCGCCTCACCGTAGAATAGTGCTTAGCAAGCTAGTCTTGCAAACTATCAAAAACCATCAACCAAAACAGCCAAAATAAGTTTCTCCAGTTTTTAAGTGATTCTGACGGTCTGCATGGTTACGTATGTATCGCTCGTACAGGCAGCACCAACGTAGCCAGAGGGCTGAAATATATCTGTTTTTCATTTTATTATTTTTTGAACCCTCCCTGAGCAAGTTTTTGGAGGGGAGTTCAATTTACAATGTAAGTTTATGCTAAATTGGTCCTTTCGTTTGTGTCCGGTAGCGTTCATGCTTGTTTTTGTTTTTTTTGTTTTTTTCCTTTTTTAATTTAGACTTTTTTTAGTGATCATTAGCCTACAAAAGATGGGAGAAATAACTTATCCATTGTTAACCCGTTTTTCCATTTTATTTTTAATTGATCACCTCCAACACGACATGCTGCCAATAGACGTTTGTAATGTGACGGTTTCTAATGAGGGATTAACCAAACCTATTACATTGTAATGAGTTCGAATCCCTCTTGGTGTTTCTTGCACTTTTTGTTGGATTAAGTTATGATCGGTCATCTGAGTATTCATGCATACGTGTGTGTATGTTCGTCTCTCCTCGAACTGGGATCTATTGGCAAGACAGATTTCAAAAACAAAATCTACTAAACAATTTGATATCTTTATAATGCAGAGTGATATATTTTTGAAATGTGTTGGCATGTTCGAAATAGCGATAGTGTAGAGATTTTTTTTCAAGTTGAGATTTTCAAGTTTGAAAATTATGGGAAGAGCAAGAAATTATGAGGATATTTTTAGGATCTGTCCGATGAAATTTTCAAGCGAATCCGATCTGTCAATATGTTGAATTGTAAATAATGTTTATGTGTACTTAAATGTCTTTTTACGGATTCTATATTCATTTTGAAATTGGTGTGTAAATATTGTATATAATTTGAGATGCCCATAGATGCGTACAAATATAATGAGTAAATAAGATAAATGTTTATACGCTAGTCTATATACTTACTTGAGCAAGAAGAGGTTCTTGTGAGTTTCTGATTCTTTTTCTTATTTAATGTCGTCATCATCATTGTCATCAGTCTTTTAACGTCCATTGTTGGACATAGACCTTCACCAGGATTCGCCACACTTCTCAATCATGGGCGTCGTGGAGCAAGTACTTTCTGAATTTATCTAGCTCGTCTCTCCATCTAATACTCTGCCGGCCTCGGTTGTGCATGTAATCTCTGGGGATCCATGTCGTGAGTTGTGATGTCTATCTGTTGTCTTTTATTCTTACAATACGGCCAGCCCATTGCTATTTTTGTTTTTTAATGGATTCTATGTTGTCCCTGACTCTTGTCTTATCCCGGCTGTATAGTGTTGTCTTGTGGTCTCTCCATGTCAGGTGGAGCATAATTCTTCCAGGTTTACGTTGCATGGTTCAGAATTTGCAGGCCTGTCTCTTGGTTAGGTTCCATGTTTCAGCTCTATAAGTAACAATTGGGAAGATGCATTGGTTGTACACCCTTCTTTTTAGGATCAATAGGATATTCTTGTTTTTGAAGGTTGAGCTTTTAAATGTGAAGAAAGTGTACCTCAAAATACCCACTTTATCAGACATCTTAAACGCTTGTAATAATGCTTCATTCACATTGTAGACATTATACAGAGTAACCAATGAAATTCGTTCGTTTTCTGAACAAAAAAGATAAAAGACATATTTTCATTTCTAAAATCAACTTTGTTGAACAACATTTGTACTATTTTATCCAACTATCTACTGATATCTCTCAGGCAACTTCATAATTCTATCCTCCAACAACATTTTTTATCTTTTTCCACAAAGAACCGTTTTCGGTGCGTTTTGCAATCTTCCTGGAATTTTTTTCATTAAGAGATTTTCTTTCATTACGACTAATTTAGCATGAAACTACATAATAAAAAAGCATCTGCACCACGTAAAGAAAAGATACACATTAGGCAAATGGATACTCTATGAATTTAACAACGAGGAACAAAACGCACAATCGTTATCTAATAATGTTTATTACTCGCAGTACTACTCTGATGTCACCACCTACCTTCGGGGGATTGCGAAGAGTATGAATAGAGAGGTACAGTCGAGTCGCCTCGAGCCTTCGGCTTCAAGTCCTGCTTTTGTGCAAGGTCACTTTCTGAGCAGAGGTTTGATCAGGAAGCAGAGGTCGAAGTCGTTGTTAACAAGAGTTAAGAGTGAAGTCATTTGTGAGCAGCACATAATAAACTGGAGTTACGCTTCAAATAACTAGAATTTCTTTGTTACGAGGACGCAAATATATGTAACAATCGGCCAACCAGGATTAAGATGATAAGATATACACGACAAGGCAAACAGCAGATGCAACAAATACTAATTGATAATCTATCAGTGTTGCCAAGCAAAACTTAACACTAATCCACCAGGAAACACAATGTGCATATAAGTTTTTAAAAAACCGGACCTGGAGGCAAATGTGACGCGTGGGAGCAAAAGGATTCAGACAGCGACAGAAAAGCTTCTAAAATAGAAAAAAAAAGGTACAGGTCTGGTTATTCACTCAATAGAAGCTGTCACGTGACCAACATCACTTGGCAGCATGCCGAATGGGGGGGGGGTGATCAATCAAAAAATTGAAGAAAGGATGGTGAATGGATAAATTATATGTCTCGTCTAAGTGGTGAGCACTAAAAAAAGCTTGCATTGAAATAAAAACAATGGTAAACGCTGCCGGGCAAAAACTTAGGGACCTATTTAGTCCCTCCCTAATAAAACAAAATCCCATTGGGGTATATTTTAATTTAAAATTGAGCCGTCTAGCACCGTTGGTGTGGCCTGTACGCACAACGATATATGGATAGCCAATTTTAGCTGATGGTTTCTTCAAAAGGACGGACGTACGAATTGGACACTCCACCCACAAATCCTAATCTCCCAAAACTGATCAACGTGAATATAATCGGATTAGCGAACGAAAAAAAATGGAAAAATCTGACTTCATAAGTAAACATGACAGTCATTCATCATCCACGAGTCCCCCCGGAAATGTCAGATTTTTCATGTTTTCAAAAGAACAATACGACAGCTGAACTAAACCAATAAGAAAGGTATATACTAATCTTGCAGACCATTGATCGGTAGTTTGAGATTCATTGAATTGCCCGAAATGATCGTATCTTGCCAAAGATTGTTTTATATAGGTATTTTCTAACTCAGGCAGTTTAGAGATTGACGCAACACAATCTTCCTTTCTCAAGCCTGAGTTAAAAATTAGCCATCGGATCCCATGCTTTTATCTAGGCCTGAACAGCGACTATTGGCGTCAATGGGAAATACATAACTATTTCGACCATTAAATAAGACTCTCTGGAGTTTTTTACTTCATCTCAACCAAAAGCTAACGTCCATAATTTTAAAGAACGAAAGTCTTAAACAAACCGTATCCCCAACCGGTATCAATATTCCTTATGCTAACCTTGGGAGAGACTATTGGAATGAACTTGAAGGATCAATTCTCACTGTTTATGGAAACTTTGAATTAATGGAGTCCAATGAAAGAGACCCAAAATGCTATATCTTTCGATGTTATTTTTATCATTTCAAACTTCTCAAACAGCATTACCCTTTCCTCCAAGCAAAGCTGCAAAATTGGTACTCTTGTATTAGTGAGGTTTAGGGTGCAGTATGCGTAAAAGACAAGAAATTGTTCCCCTTGCTTTATTGCATTGAAATAAACTATCAAAATAAATTATGAAATCATTCATCTAATTATGGTTATTAAATTATTTTGTTTCAAAATAAATTATTGAATAACTTTAAATAATTGTGTATCAAATTATAGTTATTAAACTGTTTTGTTTTAACATAAATTACTATTTTTTGTGGTTTCTTGATAGAATTGTTGTGTATTTCGAGAGGGATTTTTTCCTGACTCCCCAAAAATCTTGCTTGGGAAATAACTGTTAATCTTCACACCCTGGACCCTGCTATTACAACAGCACCTGTAATCTTGAATTATTATCGCTTTGTTTATACTTGATATCAGCTAAGAAACAAAATTGAAGTTCCGTTCCAAGTTGATCAAGATGATATCTGATACGAAACAACAAGAGTTTAACAAAAGGCAATAAAATGAGAGATAACGATGAACAGGAAATTATTTTTTAAAAGTCTATTTGTATGACGATGAATCCGTTGTTAGAGACCGTGAAGATAAGAGCGTTTAACACGGATGTGCATTGTTCTTTCTTTCCCGTTATTAGTTTCATAAACAAGTGGATAGTTTGTTTTTTAAATCAACAGATAAAGCCATTCTTATCAAGTATTTCATCATTTTCTTAGACTAGCCAAGTCTGACAGCAGCAAACGTTTCATGAAATTGTGTATTCATTAAAATTTATATTCTTTAGTATTTAGCTAGAATACAACACTAATTAGTGACGATAAAGAAAGCTTGTATCCAAAGCGCATTCGTTTTACATTATATATATATATATATATATATATATATATATATATATACATATATATATATATATATGCGCGTGTGTGTGTGTGTATATATATGTATATATGTGTGTATATATATATATATATATATGTGTGTGTGTATATATATATATATGTGTGTGCGTATATATATATATAATTGTATATACATATATGTGTGTGTGTATATATATGTATATATAGAGAGAAAGAAAGAGAGAGATCTTTATATACATACTCACACACACACACACAAAAAAAACAGTGATCTGAGAAGAAAAGGAATGAGTTAAGGGTGTTATTTCGACCTTTCCCTACTGTCAGAGTTGTGGTGGCTCAATCGGTCAGCACAGACCTAGACTACATAGGTACTTCTATGGAAAAAGGGTATGGGGTCGAATCCCATTTGGGGCTTATTTCTTTATTTTCCGATCATCGCCGTGGTCTCGCTCACAACAGTAAATAATTCAGTTCGAGCAAAATCTAGTTCCTAAAACTCTTTCCTTATTCACATATATAAATACATAAAAATAATGAATAGCATGATTTTTGTTCGCTGGTCGTATCAGTATAGGGTTGGGGGAATTTCGCTAAAAAAAAATGTGATTCCTGCTAACTGTACCAGATTCTTCGTGGTGAACAAATGCAGTATTTTTTCTACAATTAAAAAATATGTATCTGTGATTTTTCTATTGGGATTAAAGATAAGATCATACGGAAAAAATGGTTCATGATGCACATCGTATAGCAATGATCTATGATCTAAAGCTGCAGGCCATTATTAGCGGGTTCAATTCTCATTTGATTGATGGTTTTGATACAAAACTTCTACGTTGATAAATGATATGAAAATAAATGGATCAGAAGGCACGTTGTATATCATAGTATAGCGGTCTTAGTGGGTTCGATCTTCATCGGATCCCCTTAGCATAGATGGTCTGATACTGTGTTACATATACTTGTATGATGAGCAGTATGACCTTTTCTTCTCTCTGTAACAGATAGATAGATAGATAGATAGATAGATAGATAGATAGATAGAGTGTTATATATGTGGAAATGTCTGTACACAGTGTGCACTCGACATCACTTGTTTTCCATTAACGTATTTATATCAGATTGATTCTCTAACAAAACAACTTATGGTTGAATGAACCGTAACACCTGTCTTCCACTATGAGTCACTCACAACAACTTATAATTGACTCACCAAATCAAACACAACTGACATCACTCAACTCCCCTAACATCCTTGTCCCTCGGCCATACAGAAATGGCAGAAGAAGGCGTTACAGTGTAAGAGAGAGGGGTCTTCCTTCAAATATCCAACAGTTTTCGTTTGTCAATGTCTCCTTAATGTATAAAAAAAAGCAGAAAACAAGTCGAATTTAAGTCCTGAAGAACATTCGTTCTGTACTATAACATATCGAATTGATCTATAGACGAAACCCAAGCGCTTTGCATTAATTTCGATGCCAAAAATGTCAGAACATCTAACGTAAGCGTAAAGGCCAAGGGACATTTATTCACTTTTTTGTGATGTGAACAGTCTAAAGACTTCAGACAAGACTTACCCTTTAAATGATCATGTTTTTTTTTCATTTTGACAATAGTGATGCTCTATTTCCAGTTGTATGCGTTGTTGGATTTCACATGTAGATATCAAATAATCATTTTACGAGAAAACTAACAGGTTGCTATAATCAAACAATCATAAATTACCCTGAATCTAATTAGATTTATTTCGTGCACACAGGTAATTATGGGATAATGTCTGTTGATTGGTGATTGTGCTTGACAAAGTGAATCAAAAGAATAATGAATTTAATATCTTGAGACACAGGTTATTTGGTGATAAAACAACACTCCAGGCGGCATGTCATGTAGACCTACTTACAATTCGGGGCATGTGTTTGCGTGTCTATTTTAGATATATGTTTCACAAAAGTCTACATATATATGTATGTATATATATATATAGAGACAGACAGACAGACAGACAGAGACAGAGACAGAGAGACAGAGTGGGGTAGATATTAACATGGCCCCTGTGCGAAGTTGACACTTAAATTTGTGAGCATTCCATACGTTTTTTTTTGTTTTTAAAATCCCTGAAACGGTTACATGGTAAACAACTGATTATCTCAACAAAAGAAAATTTACACATTGTACCATAATAACAGAGTATATGTGAAATAGGGAAAATACTGGAAAGAAAATTACATAAATTGCATTGATAGATATGAGGAAACATGATTGAAATGACACAAAAAATTTTGAAAATTCAGAGTTCAAAGATGTAAAGCTTTCTTGACTATGTATATGTATATGCGTGTGTGTGTGTGTGTGTTTGTCAAAAATGACGGGGTTATTTATGTATGGATCGGCACAAAGGTGTCTAAAGTTATTTTATTGGGTCACTTTTCAATAATGCAAGTATAATGTGATCTGATTCAGTTTTAATACAAAAATACTTTGACACGAAGGTCGTAGGGTGGGGGAACGAGGGGGAGTTTTTTTGGAGCGGGGGGGGGTTTCTTTTGTTGACTATCTTGCGCTTAACTTGATCCTTTCGTTATCCATTTATCCTTACAATACCCTTTTCACCATGAGAATCCACCCGTATCACCTCATTAGCGCTTTGGGGGTTCAAAATACTTAAAATATCCCTTGATGAATGTCTTTTTATATTCACAATTACATGATGATGGGGAGGGGGGAGAATTCGCATGTTGAACCAAATAGAATAAGGGACTGGTTAGTAGGGAGCCCTCCCTATCCGCACAATCGGGAAGACCATCTGTTGTTGCATCTTGTCCAGAAAAAAGGGGTTCGATCATTCAGGGGGTGGTGAGGTTTTAAGGCGAAGAAAAATACAGACAGGTCCGAAGAGAAGCTGTTTTAATGAATGATCAGACATGAAGTGTTAAGAGATTCTATGACGTGATTTTCGTTGGTAAGTCATTATTACTATTATCCACTAAGAGCATCCCATTTGAGCCTAAACAGACAGAGAAGAAATTTGCTAATATTTCACATAGCATCGTTCAAAATTATCTCTTTTCTTACCAATGTGCTTGATTCAATAAATATCAATAAACTAGATCGAACATTGTACAATGAAAATTTCAAATCAAAATTCAGCAAATATTTACGAATCAGATTGATGATCCACTTTCATATTCATTGATACGCTACTCTGAGCCTCCCCGATTATACAAAATTAAAAAGACTAATTTCTCATATTATCCAAAGCGTACGTAAAACAAAAAAAATCTAATGTATACGATTTTGATGAGTTTTTCACAAAGCAAAACATTGATATAACTGGAAAGCATTCAGAGAGCGAGTTCAAACGTGCAAATATTGAATGAATCCCTTTGAAATCTAAATTTAACTTTTTTGTTAGCAGCTTGTTTTTAGTCTTATTTTCCTGCCGAATGATAAAAAAAAAAATAACCATCCGTGGACAACAAATTACTGGATTCGCTCCAAATAATCTCCCGTTGTCCATGGCGAACCCTTCCACAAAATTTGATTTGGAGATACAATGCGGACAGAAAGATAGACGGACAGATAGACGGATAGTCACGAATTAACATAAACACATATTCCTCTGTTGACGAAGTTGGAAGAGGTAGCAAACGTTTGCTTTTTTTTTTTTTCACTTTCTCATCCTTTTTTTATTTTCTTAATGAGAATAGAAAAAAAAACTGTGATCTCAGGCCAATCCCACGACAGCAAAAAAAAAGAATATCTAAGGTAAGAGAATGCCAACTATTAAATAGTTGACACACAAGGTGTGAAAAAAAATATATATATATATGTCACACTGATGAGGCGCGGCATATAGGGGTCGAAAGTTCAGGTTAGGAATCTTGAAAGCCATGTCCCAGTCCTTTTGGCTCATTTGATTGGTTGACACATACCAAAATTTGGGTTTCATGATTGGCTAATTCGTTCAACTGTTGAAGTGTCACAAGTATGCGCGTATAGCATGTCGGAAAGTGAAAATAGTTTGGAGGCTTGAGTACATGCATACCTGGTAATGTCGAAAAGGGGAGGGGAGGGGGAAGAGGAATGGCATAATAATAGCAGGGCCCTGACTGGTGACAAATATATATGTCTGTACAAATCTGCATTTATGAATCATTGTAGCCAGTATATGTGTACCAGAACTAATTATCTAAAATGATATCTAAAATTGTCTAAAAAAAAAAAAAAAGAGATCTTTTTTATCTAAAACTATCTTTGAAAAATAGATCTTTAATCTAAAATTATCTATAAAAAGAATACCAGCACAAGGTCTGTGCATTGTTGGCGCAAAATGACCACGGATACCAAAAAAAGCACATTTTGAAAATTAAAAATTAAAAAAAAACATTTCCACATGTTGCCCAATGGTAAGCTCAAATTTTCAAGGCTGCAACCCACAAAAGAATGCCCAAACATACGGATGCTTAGACAGGGAAAAATCTGTAGCTCACAGGGCTGGTAGGTCACGCACTTGTGGGGCTACGGTGAATCGATAAAGAAACATGATAATGTCAAAGGAAGAGAACCGTAAAGGAATATCTTGAATAGTGCGGTTTTGATTAGTGCATGTTTTGATGTAATGCGGTTGGGGTCGTGCCGTAAAAATTAATGTAACCCAGTTCTGGTTTATCTTGATTAGTGCAGTTAATTCTTTCCAAAATGACCGTTTACTTCAAAACTACACTGTTCACAGTCTTATAATTTTATGTGTTTTTTAGTATATACTTATTATATTAATTTGTACAGCAATACCTTTACCATACTACACTGAAACCTGCACTGATCAAGACCGCACTATTTGAGGTGTGCCAGAATAAGCTGAAAAAAAGACGAACGAAATAACTGCATTAATAAAAGTATACCTGTACCTAGAAGAGAAGAAGAAGAAGAAGACGAAGAAGAAGACGAAGAAGAAGAAGAAGAAGAAGAAGAAGAAGAAGAAGAAGAAGAAGAAGAAGAAGAAGAAGAAGAAGACGAAGAAGAAGAAAAAGAAGAAGAAGGGAGGGGCGAGAAAAAAGAGGGAGAGAAAATGGACGAGAAGAACAAGAACGAAGAGGATAACAAGAAGAAGACGACGGCGACATCAAAGAAGAAGAAGGAGAGGGGAAGAGAAAAAAAAGGTGAAGAAGAAAGAGGGGGGGGAAAGAATGAACCAATAATAACAGCGTTGTGTAAAGCGTTCAAGCGAGAGAAAGCTGCTGAGTTAGTTATGTGATAATTATATTATTTGGTGCGTATAAAAATCGTTGATAAAGTACAAAATTATAACATATCTACCAACAGGACATTATGTACTGAGCATTGATATAATTCTTGATATAAAGATTAAGGCGCTAGTAAATTATTTTTACAGACTAAGGTGCTAGTTAATTATATTTAATTAACTAGCGTGTTAACCTTTACATATACATATGTATAATAAACTATCGTGTTCACCTTTATATATATGATTAACTAGCCAGTTAATTGCTGCTCAAAATGTGTTGGAGCAATGGTTAACGAGCCAGTCACCTAAGCCATTGCTTGTAAGTTCACTTTTAGTCCACCACGAAGCTGGAACACAGAATTTAACCCAGAGATTTGTACTAAGAACCACGTGAGACGTACGGGGGATTCATGTTTAACATCACGTAGTGGTATTGCAAGACGAAGCAAACAGTCAAAAATATCATTAAACCATTAGAAAAATCGAATGACGACGAGTAGGGCCACATTGCAAAACTATCAGACAACCGCTTGACATCACGACTGAAGACGTTGATGCTCCTTAGGTCCCTCAGCAACTGATTAAAATGCTTAAGGACAGTGCAAGACATCACGCTACTCTGGAGATTTGGTCTAAGCTTTGAGAATCGGGATATGGAGTCTTACAGCATCCTCCATATTCAACTGACATTTCCTCTTACAGATTATTGTCTTTCCATCGTTTTGAACTTTATAACCATAAGAAAGGTTTGAATAACAGGGAAGCTATAATTCGTGCTCTTACTAGACCCAAAGGATCTATAGAGATTGTATATTATCATTATCGTTGGAAAAGGTTATTGATTGAAACGGGTTATATATTTACTAAATATTTACTGTATTTTGTTCCTTTCATCCTTCAACTTATTATTCAAAATAGCATTTTGCAAGACTCTAATCCAGATTTTGGATTTGTTTTCTGAGGGTTTTTTTTACTGTAATAACAACAATAATTTAATTCAAGGGAGTGAACTCTCTCTGTTTGTCAGTCCCGTCGCCTTAAAACAGACTGATAAATAAAATTGGTATTTCCCTCCTGTAATCAGAAATCACGACCAAGTGATCGATAGGCGGCTCTCTTATCGACTGCACTAAACTAACAAGAGTTGCATATCTACGAAAATGTATGTTACCAATACGCAAGGGCTCATTTCATTCTGATAAATGGATATATTCATAAAATGAACATTTCCCTTCCATGATTCAAATTATGAACCAGTGATCGGTAGGCAGCTCTCTTAGCGACTGCGCCAATCTGACAAATCTTACATATCTAGGAAAGCTTATGCAACGACCACGAAAGGGCTTGTTTCATTCTGAAGAATACATTTATACTAAAAATATTGGTTTCAATACTTCATTTATTACATATATATATATATATATATATATATGTATATATGTGTGTGTGTGTGTGTGTGTGCGTGCGTGTGTGTGTGTGTAATTTTGACTATAGAGAGTGAGACAGACTCAAGAGTGAAAGTGTATAGAAGTTAGGTCTATTTATCCGTATTTTTTTTCATTGATGGTCTAGAAATGTTTCGGGGGGGTATTCCCATCTTCAGTAGTGTGTGCTCTGTGTGTGTGTGTGTATGTGTGTGTGTACCTTTTAGAGGTTATAGGTTTGATGTGGAATATAAGTCCACCATCAGGAGCTTTGTTTTGTGAGCAAAAAATGGTATCCCATCTGCTAGGATATATATATATATATTAGTAGAGTGTGGATTCGTTACACAAACTAGCTCATGCTGATGAGGCCAGAAATATGAGCTAATTTGTGAAGCGAATCCATATTCTACTATTTATTTCCAGATCTACTCTAAAACAACTTAACTTCAAGAGTAAAAAGTTATATGTATCGAGCATTCTATGAAATAAATCCATTACATTTCAGAAGTGGCTTCATATTATTGATATATTATCATATCATGTTATACTGCCAGCCTGATTTGTACCACTTTTACTTTATGTATATATATATATATATATATATATATATATATATATATATATATAATACAAAAATTGCAGTAATCATCTCCAGTAGGAATAGAAGTCTGAGTGGTGTTTAATCTTATAGTAAGCAGGTTTGTCATAAGTGACAGCCTAATATTAACTAGGTGTTTTTTCTTGTGGGTTTTGAATACTATTTTTGAAGCTGGTCTTCATAGTTATATTATCATCTGCACAGATTGAGAGAAAACACGAGGAAGAAAAAATTATTCAAAATAAATTGAAAAATGTTTTTGCTGAAAAAAATTATCTATTCTATCAAGATAATTCTATCAACCCCTATTTCACCCATCCAACAAATAGTCACTTCACTTCCTAAAAAAAACCTTTCACCCAAAAGCTGGATGAAGGCATGGAGGGTTTCTTCTAAGAAACTGTCACCCATAACCTACACTAAAACTGTCAACACAGGTTTCTTCAGTTTTCAAGCCGGTCTGATTGGCTGGCTGGCTGGCTGGCTGACTGTATATCACTCAGAGAGACCACGCCAACACTTTCGTCAAACAAAGCTATCAAAATAGGCTTCTTCAGTTTTCAAGTTGGTCTGGTTGGCTGGTCATATACCACACGAATAGGCCATACCAATTGAGTTGAACGCAGATGATTTGAACATTTATTCCTTATCATACTAACATTTTTTTTTAGTCTTGGACAGCCCCCAACTTAAATTTTTTAGAGGAATTTCAATTTGCAATGTAATTTTATGCTAACTTGATCCCTTTGTTTGTGTTCTGCAACTTGTTAGGGCTCGTTTTTAATTCGGACTTAGTTAATTATCCCTGCCCAACAAAAGACAAGAAAAGTAACTAATACACTGATCATCCTTTTTACCAATTTTTTAATTGATTACCCCCAACACGGTGTGCCACCAAAAGATGTTTCTTTTGAGTGACTAACCAGACCTATTTTTTGTATTAGCTCTGGGTTTTTTTCAAATCTTGTCTCTAAAGAAGTGGTCTTGATACGCGTTTCTCAGCCGAAAGGGTTGCGTCCCAATTTTCGCTTGCAATAACATTTTTTTTTTTTGTCAAATTTTCGCCTCATTTGGGAAATATCGGTAGTTTTTTTTTTCAACTGGAATTGTGCTGTCGCATATAATTTGCCAGTATTTTCGCACGTTAAGATAAAAATGAAAAATAAAAAAGGAAAATCTTAATAATTTTCAACAACGTCCAGGTTTGCTTTAGGTGGTGGAACAGTCGGTGAACCCAAAATTTTCCATTTTCATTTTTTTCTTATTGTACGAAGTGCCGAGGGTCAATCGGATGTCAGCGCGGAAAATGGATTTCAAACTCCAGCTGAAACTGTAACTGGCAGTAATTCTCAACAGAAAGGCATGAATCCGATTCGCACCACCAGCTATGGGTAAAATAGCGTCTGGTGAAGTGAGTGATGCCACCTCCAGCGCTAGTCGTTTAAAAGGTCTATTTCACATGTTACAAAAAACTCGAAAACCCTGAGACGAAGAGAAATGTTATATGTGAAACCCAGGTAGAAACGGCTGTTGCCGTGACCTGCGTAAGGTCACTTGCAACTATCAACGCTGCTGGACACAAACTAAGGGATCAATTTAGCATGAACTTACATTGAAAATTTGACAGGTTAAAAAAATGGCGGTTTTACGCGTGATAGATACGAAGCCAGCCAGACTCATTTAAAAACTGAAGAAACCAATGTTGACAGTTTTAGTTGACAGTTTCAAATAGCAGTTATTACCCAGGAACAGAAAGTAAAAATTTATTCCACAGTATAATTGAAGTCAATGGGGTTCTGACTGAAAGAAAATCGATAAGTTCGCAGTCGAATTTCTTCTAACTTTCACCGAGTCATGAGTCTTGATCGTCGGTTATAGGTTCTTCTCGCTATCTGAAGGTAGAATGTTCCAATAAAAGCCGTTTGTAAGCCGAAAAGGCGTAAAGCGAAAGAGCCAAAATTTATTGATTTATATGTGGAGATTTCTGAGTGGTAAACTAGGAGAGAGAGAGAGAAGAATTGGTTGAGTGTAGCCTCTTTAACGGCTCGCTGCAAAATAGACGGTGGACGCTGTTTTGACTCATCGTTTTGTTTTTGTTTGTTTTGTTTTTTGGGGGTTTTTTTCTAGTAAAAGTGAGAACAAAGGGTTAACGAATTTGGGAAGAGCAATGAATATCTGCATTGCGTATTCTGATATAAAATACTGAAATCGCCTTTTGGCTACAAATCTTTGTTCAACAGTGAAACTCAGCTTCACTGGTATAATGCCAAGGATTGATAAACTTGTAACGAACAAACCACATTGACAGCTAGAAAAAGAGATTTGAAGTGAAAATTAATCAAAACTGTCACCATAGGTTTCTTCAGTTTTCAAGTCGGTCTGACTGGTTGGCTGTCAGGCTACGTATGCATGTATCACGCGCACATGCCACACCAATGGAGCAAGTGGGCTGAAATTGCAAAATTTCACTCTTTTGGAGTTTTTCTTTAAAGCACCCCCCCAAATAGGTTCAATTTCCAATGTACGTTTATGCTAGATTGACCCCTTAATTTGTGTCCATCAGCATTCACGCTTGTTGCTTTTGAAAATAGATTGGGACATTTTTTGTCAACAAAAGGCAAGGGAGTATTCATCGATAAACCCTTTTCCCAATTTTTTTATTTGATCACCCTCAACACGGTATTCTGCCAAAAGATGTTGGTCACATGACGGTTCCTATTGGGTGACTAACCAGACCTATTTTGTTTGATTGATAAGAAAAAACAAACAAAAAAAACAACAAAGATATAAGATTAAAATGAAATTCGAGCGAGAAAATTGAGTATCAGATAAAAAAATTAATTAAAAATAAGAGGGAACTGCCAAAGATGATCGGTTGAAAAACATTAATCTTGGCGCCTAAAAAATCGTGATCATTGTGAAGTGAAAGAGCACAGAAGTCAACACGTTCAACTGATTTAATTCTTGTAACGCCATTTGTAAAAAATTAAAAAAAAACATTTTGACGGGCGTTACCATTACACAAAATGATATCTTCTGAATTGGGTTATTACGCTTCAAAGCCCAGCGATGGGAGGGGCATGCTATCTCCAAGGAGGAGTACTGTACGCAAAGGTGCCTGTAAATAGTGATATGGCTGAGGAAGACCAAAAGACGACAATTCCAGTCTTCAATCGTGCAAGATCAAACCAGATGTTCATCATGCTTCGGTAAATTTTGAGGAGGCGCTTGTGCCAAAGGCTCATCACTGCAATGGGTATTGATCTCAGCAACTGACTTCTTGTACCCACACTGCTCCAAACTGTGTGCCTCTCGGGTCGGGCCGCAGAGCCATCTGACAATTTACAGATGAATGTACAACATAAATCTTCGTAGTACACAAAGGACAACCACGCATTACACATGAAATGTTGATTTTTATATCATAAAATAATACTATAAGTGGAAGATTCATTAATGTAATTGCACTTCCTTTCTTAATTCAATATAAATAGAGATATAATTCGTCTTTAGTAGAGGTTTTGAGCCCTTAGCAGAAATTAAACTAATTTTCAAATACAATTTCATATTTGAGTATAACGGATTTAGGAGGAACACTCGACAGTGCAAACTGTTCAGCGTTGGTTCAGTGTTTAAATAGGAAAGTATGAATGCCAATAATAAACTTCGAAGGAAGTTCCGTCTCTTCTTAATGATAGAGAATTATTGATAGCAATGGCCAACGACTGATGAACAAGGGTTCGAACGCTTTCTAGGGACTCTAGGACTTGAACGATGATGACAAGTCATCTCAAGGCGATATGAAAGGTTAAAAAGTTGGAGAAATTGGTACCATATGGACTAAATGAAATGCTCATTGACAGTGCACCTTTCTGATGTATGTCTAAGCTTAAAGATTTTAGGTAAAAAGGCTTACTGCAGCGTTCATATGTATCTAACATTTTCCCGACAGAATATCAACTTTCATGCATTTCGTATTCATATTCGTAATGAAAAATTCAATTATAGGAAAGTCATACATCCTGCTTTTTCTACATTTGTGGCCACTAATCCAAAAGAATTTCCTAAAGATGGCTTATTATCATTAAAGGATCATCGAAAAAATTTATTGCTTCGAAAGGGTTATGTTTTGATCAAATATTTTTTATCTTCTGTCGTTTCTGTCATTCTTCATCTTATAATTAAAAAATGAAATTTCACTCGTAATAACCTGATAAAAACCCAGACTAGGTGTTATTTTCTCTTGAGTATGAAATGTACGGCTTTAAACTAGTTTACATGGCTACGTTTTTCGGCTACAACGATCGAAAGGACGCTCTGAAGAAAATTGAAAAAGTTCGTGTAGAAAAAAATCCCTCTCAACATAAATTCGACCTACGCAGCGAAACGTTTGTTCGCTTCCTAAAAAGATTTCTCTCAATGATGCGATGAATTCATGGAAGTTTTATTTTATATTTGTTCCTGGTAGAGAAAAATCTTGACTCGAAAGAAGCTTCCGATGGAAAAAAAAATCTAGCCTCCAAAGAAGCTCCTGTTCTGGCAAACACTCACAATAACCTCTCAGAATTGTCAGTGAGGTCTCAGTTAGTGTTCTGTCTTCTTGTCAAATGGAATCTATTCATAATTCTTTTTCGTTATCAGTCACTTTTGAGGTTTTTAATCATATCCACCGCAGACTTCAAATCTTTATGGTTGATTGATATTTTGGGTCGCTCTTTCTCTTGGCTTCCTCCATTCTCAAAGTTTTGAAACGTAAATCTTACTAGTGGAACAGGAATGTCCTTAAAATGCAGAATTAGGAGACATTCCATCGTAACTTCAGCTTTATTATGATTACATACCAGTATCATCATCATCATCAGTTTTTTAGCGTCTGTCGTTGGACATAGACTTTCTCCAGGATTTGCCATACTTCCCTATCATGGGCGTCACGGAGCCAGTACTTCCTGAACTCGTCTCCCCATCTAACATTTTGCCGGCCTCGGTTGCGCATGTGGTCTCGGGGAATCCATGTTGTGAGTCGTGATGTCTATCGATTGTCTGCCATTCTTGCAACATGGCCAGCCCACCGCCATTTGAGATTTTCAATGGATTCTATGATGTCCCTAACTCTTGTCTTTTCTCGGATGTACTGTGCTGTCTTGTGATCTCTCCATGTGAGGCCCAGCATTATTCTTTCATGTGCACGTTGCATGGTTCTCAGTTTACGGGTCTGTCTCTTGGTTAGGTTCCATGTTTTAGCTCCATAAGTGACTATTGGGAGGATGCATTGGTTATACACCCTTCTCTTTAGGATTAATGGGATCTTTTTATTTTTGAAGGTTGAGCAAGCTCTGCCAAAGGCTTGCCATCCTAGTGTGATTCTTCGCCTGATTTCCTCTTCTTTTGAGGGTCTCATGGAGATTCGTTGTCCTAGGTAGATGTAGTGGTCTACTTTCTCGAGTTCTGTGTCCTCGATTTTGATCTTAGTGTTTTTATCTCCAATGTGGTGGTTGCACACGATCTTCGTCTTGCTCAAGTTCATGTGTAGGCCGACTTTCTTGCTCTCTTCATTTAGTTCATCAGGCTACATAAAGACTCAGACCCCTTTCAGCTCCAGAAAGGAGTAAGACAAGGTGATACCAGCTCACCTAAACTCTTCACAGCCTGCCTCGTGATGATTTTCAGAAGGCTAGACTAGGAGAGTAAAGGAATTAAAATAGACGGCGAGTATCTGAGCAACCTCAGATTTGCAGACGACATAGCCCTTTTTGCAGAGAACATACCAGTATAATACGCAAAAATCATTAATCTTTTCCTAAAGATGTATATTGAAACTTACTTCAGTGAAATAGAATTTTCATCGTAAAGAAATATTCAAGAAATGTCAATTTGTTAAACATGAGTCCGATAGTTCATTTAGTCTCCAGTTGATGTATTGGTGGTGAATATTATGATTAACAGTCCTTGGCATAGACTGGACACCACTTGTTTATTGGGAACGAATTTGTATCCGATCTATACCGTAACAAAACAACTTCTGGTTTTTTAACCGTAACACCTGTGTTCCATAACGCACTAAACATATTGACGTAAAATTGACTTCCAAATTGAGCTCTACTGACGTCGCTCAAATGTCGACTATTTATACGCCCTGGCCTTCAGCCAAACAAATTTGGCAGAAGGTGACATCACAGTAATATTGAGAGTATTCCACATTTAACTGTCAAGCACAGCTGAAGATATATGATATCATTTACCGAGAAATGATTAAAATCTCAAGCTCAACTTGAAATTAGAAAACCCAGGTTAAACCATATCATAAATCAGTGGCAGTTATGATTATCTGTCAACAATCTTTGGAAAATGAATATTCACGTGTATTTATATACGCGTAAGCAGCATGCATGAATCAAAATATATCGAAATATAAAAATACCAGTTAATGTATGCATCTTACAGAAGCGCCATCTGCACCTCCTACAACGATCCCATCAACGTTGCCTCTACATCATTTCCAATGTACGCTACAGTGACTTTCTCACAAACAAACTCTAGTCAGTGCCACAAGCATTTGATCGATTCTGCAAAAGGTTCATCTGCGTTGGTCAGGTCATATATCTCCCGTACGATGAACTGATCTCTGGCTGGTAGAGCAGAGGCTGGATTGGCATTTGGTATTTTTCAAGACTATTATTGGGCAAAATTGGTACAGAACAAAGGTGTTTGGTTCCAAAAATAAAGATTTGGTACCAAGAGAAAATTTGCAAAAGATAACAAGCTCTTTCACACAAATGATATGACACAAATGCACATTAACAAAATATTCTTTATAAATGTATTTTAATACAATTTTTTGTAAGCTTTGTATGATTGTGATTTAAGTTATTTGATTAATTTGGTACTTTAGCTACTTAATTCAATCCAAAGACCATACAAATATGGTCCCAAGATCAATCAAGTTTGGTCCCAATACGATTCAAATTTGGCCCCAAGACAATGCAAATTTAGTCTTGTGTTACAAAGGACATCAAGCAGCCCTGAGCAGAGGGGCATCACAGAACGGATAAAGACAAAAAAAGGCCTTCATCTCATGTTGGTAGAGAGCAACGGATGCAATAGAGAGGAGACATGAAGACCAAACACACGCACATCAGAAAGAGAAAGCGCTCGACGCGTGTTTCATAGAAGATCCATTTTTCCAGAATGGTGGTAGTTCAGCATTAATCTAATTAGGCTAAAGATGTCCGTTTGGACGCTGTATCTGAAATTACTATCCTACATCCCACTCTATTGATCTGCATTTAATGAAAATATTAAATTTTTAAATTACAATTACACCGCATTTCTTATAAAGTTATTTTTAGATAAAGTAGTACTATTCATATTATATATGTGTGTGTATAAATGTTATTAAGATATGGATATATGATCCGACAGAATGATTATAAATTGTGTTCTGTTATATTGAAACAATATTCGAAATGATCTCTCGTTATTAGTCGGTGAATGTATCATATGGCCTAAACAACGTAAAAGTTGGGCTGCTATAGGAATCAAACCTGCGACCAATCGGGTAGCTGTTTCAACGTAGCGTTAGCTCAATGCTAAGAGCAACGCTACATTTGAGCAGTCCTATTTTCTTTGGTTGTTTACTCTGTTTACCTTGGATGAGGCCAAATGATACATTCACTGAGCAATAAAACATGACTGTCGCGTTGAAGAAAACGGATAGACCGATGAGAATTTGTAGTGAAAACAGTTGCTTTGTCCTTTGCTTTGCTGGCAATTGTTTGGTCCAATGGTAGGAGCAACGCTGCGTTGGGTGGCTACTCTGTCGATTACAAGTTCGATTCCTGCAGTAGCCTCGTTTTCTTCGGTTGTTTATTCTGTTTACGTTGTCTTGGCCGAGTGATACATTAACCGAGTAACCACGTGAGATCATTTCAAATAAGAGTGCATATATGGTATTAGAAATTTGTGGTCTTTCTGTCAGACCATATATATATATATATATATATATATGATTTTCTTAATACATATATACACACACACACAATGTAATGGTGTCTGATAACTTGGTTCCTGGCAGTTGACTGGGAAAGAGACCATCTTTTATTGAGGAACTGAAAATTGAATTGATATACTTGGGTAGGAAGTAATTTCACCAAGATTACTGCAGAGAATGCCGGTTGTGACAGCTGTCTAATAAAGATGAAGGAATAGGAAAGCATTTCCTAACGTAACTATGTGAGGATTATGCTCAGCCGTCTAAACTGAGGAATACTTTACATAGAGATGATATATAATTAACAGAATTCATGAGAATCCTTCTCTTAGGTAGATACATGTATATAATGGAATAAAGTATTCGCAACACAAACATGTTTATGTTTCTGCCCTGTTTGGGCTACTTGAGGCAAATAATTAGAATTATTTTGGATCCCTATTTAGAACGTTATGGGGGTCGATTTTTCTAGATGGAGACACTTCCTCTTATTCTATTTATACACCTTTTTTTTTTCTTTTCCTTGTTTAGTTGTTGATCCAAAATAAACCGAATCATTCACCTGGAGAAACCCAAACACGTCAGGAACATAAACGTGTTTGAGTAACAAATCCTTTATTTCATCATATCTTAAGCCTTACTCTGACTTAAATTAATGTTGAATGTATCGAACACTAGATGGAATAAACCCATTACACATCGGGTATTGCATTATATCATATTCTATTCCTGATTTGTACTTATATATATATATATATATATGTGTGTGTGTGTGTGTGTGTGTGTGTGCACGTGTGTGGGAGTTATAAAGAATTAGGCAGACAAAGATTATTTATACATGTGTGTAAATAGAAGAATGAATGAAATTATACTTTAGAAATTATGAAAATGCAATGATATATATGTATCTCTCTCGCATACACACACATATATATATATATATATATATATATATATATATATATAGAGAGAGAGAGAGAGAGAGAGAGAGAGAGAGAGAGAGAGAGAGAAAGAGAGAGAGAGGGGGGGACATTCAACCTGTGTGATACATTAAAAGTACGAGACAATTTTTGTTTGCGAAAACCTCCCATATTTTATTTATTCAATTATATATTCTCCATCACTCATTGTGGCGAAACATTTTATCAAGATGTTTGGTGATTGAGCACAGGGAGACGTCGATTCTCGCCTTTCCTAAATGCATAGTCTCATCCGGGGTTCTGTCGATTCTATTTCTCTTGTCAGTAATCGTTATGCCACCTGACACCGAATAATATCGGAGGAGTTTGAGCATTCCGATCATCCCTTAAATTATCCATTGTTTTCCCGTATCTCTCCGGACTTTTCACACATTTCTCAAAAATCACACTACAAGGAACTGAAGAACCTCTTTTTCTAACATTTTTTTTTTTCAATTTCTTTCGGGAAACCATTTTGCAGTTCACTAACTTTTTGTATAGCATATCGTCTGTATATAAAGATATCAGGCACAGCAGCAGCCATTGAAAGAAGTAAGAATCCCATTTTATATCATTTTTTTTATCTTTTTTCGAGTAAGCCATTTTGCTTCTTGAGTTCCCTGACCTTTTGTGTAGCACCTCGTTGGAGAAAGCCCTTATCATTTCATGATGAGGACTTTTCACACAGGATCGTCCATGAATGAATGCACATCTGCCTCTTTTTTTATTGAAAGTTATACATACATACGTTGTCGTCCAAAAATGGGTACATCCTTACGATTTTCTTGGCAAGAGATTTCCAATACTGTAGAGTCTATCGCTGAATTTTTGAGATAAGGTATTATTATTATCTCTATTATTGTACGGACTATCCTCATCTTGGTTGTTTTCCATGCAACGTTTCGGCCGTTGTACTCTACGGCCTTCGTCAAGTAGGTGTGGGGGAAGTAACGAACCGAACCCTTCATTTAACCGACGGGGGTATATAGATCGCACTCCCTTCTTAGCAGTAGTAGTATTTTCGAATTATTATTATCTCACACTGGGATTGAACCTAGAACCATTAGATTACTTGCAGTAATTCTGTCGGACTCACTAACCACTACACCATGTGTCCAAACAATGATAGAGATAATACTGTAGAGTCTAGTCATGGATAGTACCTGATGATATCCATTTTATTTATGTGATTTTCTATAGGGGTACGGGTATTCTTATTTATGAGAGGTAATGTAAGAGAAACGATAACACCTGATGTTTCTTTCTTCCTTCCTCTAACAACTGATCTTTGAACAAAATTGTAAATCAATCCAGTTGAACTCTTTATGGAGTCGAACCTTCATAACTGGAAACAAAAGGATTATAAATGACCGAAAAGATTTCTTTATTCTTTTCTAATCTTCCTGTAGCTTTCTCAGTTGCGAACGGATCTGTGTTGGTCGCCAGAGAGAGTAACCATTGTCGTATACGTTTTCTCATACAGTCATTGCATGCATAACCCTCACTCTTCGTGCTTTGCAGTCATAATCTAGGGCTTCTACGTAAGAGGTTGTTTTTCTATTATTTTTTTTGTATCTTTCTTTGTTTAAGTAATCCATGTTGTTTTGTTCTGCCTGCTGCTCTTGTATTGCAAGGTTCTTCAAATAAAACGGTTAAATTTTAGGCAATAACTTCACAGCCCACTGACATGTATTATGTACAATATGCATAGTACTAGTACCTGTATCTTGAATAAACAGAAGCATTAGTTCGAATGCGACTAGATTGATGTCCGTTTCAAAGGCGTAGATGTGTGCAACAAAGTCATTGTTTGTATGCGAAAGAATCATGTTTTGCTTTATAATCCCTCTGTCTGTCTGTCTGTCTGTCTCTCTCTCTCTCTCTATTCCTCATTAAACCCCTGTTGTTGCTTCCAACCATGCCAAAGCTGCTATTACCGTTTAGATTTGATAGTTTATCGAATGAATTATTAATGACAAAAGATAATGAAATGATTAAGATTTGAAATATTAATGCATCTATTTGTCTCCAATATTTTTCTCACTTCCTCTTTATCTATACATCCATTGATTGAGAATGTGCAATCCAGTCAGCAGAACCTTACTAACGTGAAAATCGGACCAGTACTTTGAAGAGCCCTGTTCCTGTGTGGCTGTCGTATTCGGTTAAGGCTTGAATGGCGAGTATAAGAAGTTGGTGTCCCAGCAAGTCAAGTCGTTTTTGATGTCTAGACTCTATGCTTTGCAATTTGTTCTTTTAAATAGTTTTTCATTAGTAACCTTGTCCAGTTTTGATAGGCTCATGATCATTAATTGTCGGGATCATTGGAAATGTCTACATTGTGTTCTGGGTGAGATTTTATTGCTATCTTATAGTAGAATTGAAGATGTCAAAGGGCCCATTAATGAAAAGGCAGTCCGGAAAGCTTGGATTTCCTTGGTTTCAAGTGTGTGCACATTTTATGTGACTTTTTTCGATCTATTAGGCAAGTATTTCTCATCGTCCCGAGGGTAAAATATTTTCTTTAAAATGATAGAATTTCATAATGTCAAAATATCGCTTTTTCCCTTTATAAAAAAATAAATATTTCGCATAAATGACTATTGAGTTTCCAAGCTATTCCTTCCCCCCCCCCCGCTAAACCGAGCATTGGGATCAAATATACATAATGTTTAGATTTATACCAATCGATTATACTGGATTTTCTAGATAAGAAAATCAGTAAAGGAGAGAACTATTCTTTATATGAGGGTTATTTTATCAAACGCCAGTCCAAGTCTGGAGTTACCTTTGTTTGTTTGGGGTTTTTTTCACTGTAACAACAACAATCCTCACCAAATTTAGAGAAATAAATCCTTCACTGTTTGAATGTGCCGATAAGTCAAATTAACCTTCCCTGCCGTGAGTTGGAATAACGATCAACTGATTGGTAGGCAGCTCTCTTACCAGCTGATCTAAATTGACAAGTTTAACATTGCTACAAAAATTCTTGTTAGAAATATGCAAGGGCTTATTTCATTTTGGTAAATAAATACATTTCTCTTCATTGATTTGAAATCATGACCAACTGATTCGTCACCGGTCTCTTACCAACTGAACCAAACTGATAAGTCATGCTTATCAACGAATTTATTGGTTATATAACCAAAACAATAGTTGCAGCGATCATCTGCAGTTGAGATGGAAGTAGGAGTGGAGCTTGAACCTGTATCAACCAGGCTTGTTCTAATTAATTTGAGGCCTTCTCTGGATGGGGGGGTGTCCTATAGTAGAAGAAACTGATTAAATCTTAGATAAAAGTTTATTTTATCTTAATTATTCAATGGTAATTTGGATTAACGAGCTTTAAAAAACAGCATTCCTGAACTAAAACTTCTAACCTTGCGGTCGTAATACTCCTTAACCACTAAACCCGATCCAGTGGGCCATATTCTATGGTAATTTTTCTATTGACAGCACGTGGTCAATTTGAAGACACCATCATCTTCAAAGGCGAAATTAATCAAATTTAAGATCATGACGTCATCAAGATGGCTTCTTTTCTTTCATGTTAAGATTAGCCTGAAAGGTCTTTGCATGTTGCTTAATGAAATTAAAGACGGTCTTTTAAATAGCAAAAAAAAATTTCAACTACTATAAAAAAAAAAAAAAAAGAAAAAAAAAGAACTTTCAGGATGAAGACTGTGGAAAATGGACGGAATCTCATTTACTGACCGACAGAATCTGTTTTATTAAAGCAGAGTCTCTGAAATGGTTGATTAATTGGGATTAGATGGAAAAAAAATTGTCTAATGTCGTGGTTCCCAAACTATTCCAAACCACATCGCCTGTAGTCTATTGGGATTTATCCCGGCATATCCAATCAGAAAATACTGAACAATTGCAATTATGTTCCACCTCTGGTTTGTGCTGTATCATCTCTCTCACAATGCTTATTAATGTTTGGGAAAAAAAATCGTTTCTATTTATACGAAGATGTTGCACGTAACTTCAAAAAATACTTAATTCAAATAAATTTTTCAATTTCTTGTTATTAACTCACTAGTATTTTCAAAATTCTCGAATATCACGTGGTGCCCCTAGGAGGTAATCGTGGCTCCCCGGACGCACTCTTTGGGAATAGCTGGTCTGATGCACAATTCTCATCTGCAGTAATGCCCAATGTTTAAGCCAAGGTAGAAACCAAAAATTCAGATTTCGATTTTCAAGAAAGTCAGGCCCGCCTCAGAAAAATATACATAGTATAGCTTTCGTCTCGATGTGGCGCTGTGCTAGACTGAGTTGAGTTTTGTGAATAGTCATTTACAAAGCACAGTTTATTTTTCGAACGAAACCCAAGTAAAGAGTAACTATGGATGATCGAAATTACTAACAATAGTCTGAGAAACCAGCTTGAAAATCATTTCACCCCAACGAGGCACTAAGCTCGGTAAATATCTGTTGTCAGAGTCAAGTGGAAGTCTACGGTTGACGTTGTTTTTCTATCCTTACAATAAGAACAATTCTCATCAACTTTAGGGGAGTAAACTCATCATTCTTTGAATGTCTCGTTAAACTAAATCTATATTCAAAATTAGCATTCCCCTACTGTGATTTGAAATGACGACTAGGGGATTAGCCGGCGGTTCTCTTACCGACTGAGCTAATTCGAAAGTTTTACATACCCACGGGAATTCAGTGAGTGCATTTATAAAATCAACATTTCCTTAGCGTGATTTAAAATCACGACAAAGTAATCGGTTGCCGACTCACTTACCGAATGGACCAAACTGACACGTTCCAAGTATCTACGATTTTTTTTAAATTTATATACAATGAAAAGGTTGACACTTAGAAAAATCATAATCAGTGGTGATGGAAAATGGATTTATCATGTAAACTCAAAACTAAAAACATTATGGATAGATCCAGGACAACCTTGAATGTGTCCAGCCAAAGAAGAGAAAAAAAATTCTTTTTTTGTGGGATTCAAGAAGATTCTTTACATCAATTTGCAGAAACCTATTGTGCAACACTACAGGGAGAGCAATTGGCTCGTTTCAATGACGAATTTGAAATAGAACATGCCTATTCTGGGTAAGGAAGTTGACTGGTGCATCTACTGCAAAGTCCATCCACATGTTGCAAATGAGACGCAACAAATGATCATGAAGCTGAGGTGGGATCTTTTTGTGTGTGTTCGGCGTTATAGGAAACTAGAAATCCGGGGGTAAACCGATGACTGAATAATAATGCAATGAGTTTGTATGAACAAATTATTTTGTCAAAAATACTTGAGACTTTT